>JACXGI010002143.1:55930-78360 GCA_016801175.1 Esox masquinongy
CTACCGGGACCCCCCCCCCCTCACTCAGGCTCGTTGGTTCTTCTGCATGACAAGAAAGACAGTTGCAGACACTCTTACGTAGTGCCGATAAGCCTAATGCTTAAGCCTAGCTGTGCTGAGGTTTCTGAGCGATATCCAGAGACTGGAGGGTCAGGACAACATATCAGGTTTACATCTGAACAGAACACGGATCATACAGAGTGTATCTGAATCATGTCGCAAGGTGAAGGCTTTAAAGCTTTGCATAATCCTGTTACTGCAGGAAGCCAATATATTTATAGAACGTGACACGGATCGTTCATTGGCTGTGTCTCGTCTAAATCACTATAATAATTATGTTTACTACCAAGAAGAAGTCAGTGTGATATGTCACTAGATGTAGTAGAAGGGGACGGGAGACAGGGCATGCTTCTTGAATGAACAGTCTGTCACTGTTGCGTGTCCTCAATGAATTGCTTCTGATTTTTCGTCTAGCCCCGGTGAAAACAAAAATACAACCACATCAGCTAAAGCGTAATTAGTGGATTAACTGTTCTTTTTCCACAATAAAGAAAGCCAGGTTGGGATATAAATCACCCATGCGCCACACCCCTTTCCTACTCAATGACCCTACTCGCTCAAAACATAGTCATAATCTCAAAGGAATGTATGATTTCAATACTGTACAGGTGAGTTCCAAATTGCGCCCTCTTTCCTGTTAGGTGCACTGCTTTTGAACTGAACGCTTGTGAAGACAGAAGAGGAATCGAGGCATGCATTCTTCTCTGATATTTACCTCAGACTCTCCAAACGACAATGCTATCCGGAGGCTGCTAGCAGGCAGCACGCACGTCACTGAGCCTGGTGGTAATCTGCCTGACCAGACTGTTATTACAGAACGGTTCCGCCGCGCGGGGAAATCACACCGCTGAGCGTCCCTGTCGCCTCGGAACCGAAGAACAGAGCCCACTGGGAGGACAACAAGACCTCCGTGGAGCCTTGGCTGACCGCTCCCATTTAGAAACACACAAACCTAAGACAATGGAACCACGTACTCAGTCTGATTTGTGTCAATAAGAAGCAGCCTAAGCCATGTACCCTGACCGAAACCTCCCCATGACTTTCTTTACACCTGCTTTTACATTTTTAGTTTTCACGTCTTTACGCATGGTCCAAGCGCCGGCTAAAACTCATCTGCTGCAAGATGAGCTGTCTATAATCGCCCAGCCCGCCCCGCCTGCGGTTGATAATTAACATGTCTTGGACTTGTCTGTGTGTTCTCTGTGGCGTCTGGTTCAGGGTTATTTGTGGCAGGGGTTAAGGGTGTTTTTTTGTGTTCGGAGTGTTGACAATCCGAGTGCCTACGGCAGGGGTGAAACAAGGTGAGCCCGTTAAGCCTGTAGAATCTTCGCCGCTCCGTGACACTGATACCACTATTTACACGGCAGGCAGACGCATTTCCGCGAGCTGCTCTCCAACACGCCTCCCACCGCAAGGACTTAGATGTACTGTCGTAGTTGTTTTGTGCCCCGCACAGACACCACTACCAGGCTCCTTATGTCATTTAGCGGCTTGCTCAATCACACACTCTTGGAAAGGTAAAGGCCCCAGTTGCATTCGTGGTGCAGCTGTCTAAAAACACAGCCATCAGCCGCGCACATTCATTGTTCTTTTTTTCTTCCTTTCTCTCAGAAGATGAACACTATTGGGTTAATAGAACACAGGATGGAACTTTCCTTGACCCAGTCTGTCATAAGGACCACCAGGAAGTTGAGCTACGCACAGACAGGCATAGGTAGACTCTGGATGGCTCGATGGCCATGAAAGCGGCATATTGTTCACTTGTTGAGATAATTACCCTAGTGTATTTTCTTTACCCCTTATTTTGTCTTTGCTTGTCTTCACTGTTCCAAATGTTGATTGGTGCATTTTATCGTCATTTTGTTTTGTGCTTGTAGCTTTCGTAGAACTGATGATGCGAACTCAGTAACATTGTAGTGTTTTGTTTGTACTGAACAGGTGAACTAGGGCTCTTCAGTATACGGACATGAAGAAAAACTTGAGAATTATACCAAGAAAATAACATTTGATAGTGACCTACTGTAGTTCATTATTATAGGGCTATTGAGGAGAACCCTGGCCCTGTATGTCGAGGTGCCTGACAGAGCTGCAATATAACACCGAAACAGGGACGTGAAAACAAGGAGGCGGGGAAAAACGAAAGACGGGGTGGGGGAGTTGGGGAGGGAGAGCCGGCTCGTCTCACACAGCTGTTATTCTGCTGTACTTCCTCTGATAGCGGCCTTGGCTGTACTCCCAGTTCTTTAGGTAAACTTACTGAGAGACTCAATGAGTGACTGCACAAAACACAATCACCTTGCTATGTGGTGGCCTCTCTGTGAAGAGAAAGGTGCCAGTGTGTTTCTTTTCAAATTATTCATTTATTTTTCCAATTTAGTCAGGGGTTAAAAAAAAATATCACACATTGTCTTTTGCAAATAAGTATACATAAGTAAATTATACAGTATGGACAACGCAAAAACTAATATTTTAACAAAACCATATGTCAAAACCAGGCACATTTCTCCTCAAAACCCGTAATGTCCAGCCAAATTGCATAAAGACTAGGTTCAAGCCTGGGTTAGTTTTGCCGCTTACTCTCCTTCTGTGTGATTAAAGGCAGTTTTACCACATTCAGAAGCTATCAAGAACTATCTAATCCTTTGTACAGTATTGTTTTATTGTTTTACATATATTGTTTCATCCTTGGTGAAGTCAGACACGCTCAAAGCTTTTCGCAAGAGCGCTTCGTAAATAAACCGAAGAGAACTCTGTTTTCCTCTAACATAAAAGATACAATGATGAATTCTAAAGCTGTCGCCAGAGATAATTCACCAGGGAGAGGGATATACAGCATCCAAGTGTAAAAGCTACTGTGTGCATATAAATGATATCCCCATAATCTAATACGCAGCTTGGACTATTTACTTTCTACCATCACTAGGCTGCTTAAATTTTTTGTTTGACATAATAACAAAACGATGACAGCCGTAGATAGCCACAGAGCAGACATGGAATAAAAAAACCTATGTACAGACACCATTAAAAAAACTTTGGTCATTATCGTCCATTCCGAGTGTGAATAGCGTGTTTCTCTGTACGTTCAGCACTCCTTAATAACGCTGATGTGTTTAAAACGTCATTAGCTTCTTATCGCAGAACGGGCTTATTGGGCAGACAATAATTCTGTAATCCGTCTGTAAGGCATGACCCAAGTCAAAAAGGCTGCACTGTCTGACTGACCTGGACATTGTGACGGAACAGCAGGCCCCACCTGAATTAGCCCGGTCCCGGATCTGATTGGGCTATTTTGCCAACTCATTTGGGTTGTTTTCGTGTCACCGACAATAGGAGTTGGCAAGACGGAACAAGTAGATCTGGGACATGGCTTTACTGCTGAATGGCCTGCTGCTTCAACGAGGAATAAAAGACCCACAAGAATCTTCCTTTGCCCATCTATCACAGACTGTTTCTATAGCAACGCATGTAAAGAGAGATTGTGTTGGCTGGAACAGCAGAGGATTTGTTAATGGATTGGAGAGATGTGTGTATTTTCTCTGTCCACGGCATGGTAGGACTCTGTCGAAGCTTTGTGCTCACCTTCTGCGACCCAGACAGTTATTCATATTTCCAAAACAAATAGGACAGGAGAGACATGGTATATCTTGTTGGTAATATATGTCATAGCTCCAGGGTTATTATACATATAAATGGCCGGGAACTACATGAGCTGTTTGACTACAGGATAAAACCATGACCCATATCCACAAAGCGTTGCAGATGAGAAAATTGATGAGAAAAGTGCTATGAAAAGAGCCATTTTATTCCTACTTGTTTGGGTTACAGCAAAAGCAAGACATAAAACCTCTTTGGTCAGAAGAGTTTTACCAAGTCAACCGATATTTAGGACACCTGATTAGTTACTTGCAGGTGTCTTTGTTATAGAAAAGGCTGCAAGTCAGTGGATCCTGTGACATATATTTAGAGTTGAAAGAAGACCTACAATACAGTAACTGCCACGGGATCTTGTCCTTACGATCGTTATTTTACATTAGGCAACCACTTTTAAGCATTAGGCTAATACAATTTCAAAAATCCGAGAACCTTTCTTTCGATTATTTCATTTAAATATTAGAATTTGTATGAAAAAGGAGAAGTATGCCAACATGTTAGGCCACAGAGTAATCAAAGAGATTACAAAACAATGTCTGACAAAAATGACACTACAATCTTTTTATCTAACCTGCAGTCAGATTCCCCATCCTTGTTGGAAATGTGCTATAAAGTTGTCAGTTTGCTATGCCTTATCGTGTTTGCTTGCTCCCGTCTTTACCAATGGTTTGTGGATATGAGCCCAGGACCCATACTCCGTTCATTGGCCAAGATTTGCAAAGGTCACATCATGGTATTTTTTTATGTTCCCATCAGTTTTGCAGAATATTTGATTGTCTGGAAATGTAAGAGAAGATATTTACAGATGGTTTACGTGTCGCCAGCCAACCATCAAAAGTAAAACATATACCTTACGGTTGAGTCCCAGCCCACACCTCTGCCCCGAGCTTGAAATTCAGTACAGTTCAACCTGTAGTCTTTACTCCACTGTTTTGTTAATGTCTTCCATACTAAAAGGTCTGGTGCACATGATCATTAGTGTAAATTACAAGTAAGCTGACTGGTCTACTCAAGCCACACCTTTAATGACAGCACTCATCTAGTAAAAATCTTGATAAAAAAAGACCCTGGCTAAGGTATCAATTGCATGCAGAGCAATGCAAACTTGGTTCAATGACTTCTCTTTCCTAAAAAGGTATGGAAACTTTGTTATTATTTCATTTAAATGAGCCGTGCATTTTCACCACATCAGTCACCATCACGTCAACAGTCATTAGGAACACTACCCGACAAGTTTCACCTTGGTCGACCCTGAAATGGCACCCTATCTCCTACGCAGTCGATTACTTCTGACCAGGGCCCAAAGGGGGGTATAGAGATTAGGTTGCTAGAACATAACCACAGGTTCCTCTTATACCATAACTGTCACATAAACACTTTGAAAAAAAAACTGTAGGAGTGTGTCGGAAACAAAGCCCAAGGCCAAAACTCTTTTGAGGGCAAATCGGTTGCATCTAGCGAAGTGTTGAAATGTTGCAGTGTTAGGAAGAAGACCTGAAATGTATGTTTACTGCATCTTCCCTTATATACTGTATATACTGTTTATTTGTATATTTTTATTAGTACGATATGTGGTCCTTTGTGTTGTCTTGTCATCTTGCAACGGAACGAACATGGCCAAGTCGTGATTGAAAATAAAAATTGATAATCATTTGACTTGGTTGAATAGAATAAACGTGTTTATAATTGATAAACCAAAGGACACGGGAAGGCAGAATGGAGACGGCTGGTCCTTAAAAGCTGGTTTACAGGGGATCTGTATCCCAAATACCACCATTATCACTACACAATGCTCTACTTTTGACCAGACTCCCGGAGACACTGGTCAAAGGTAGCACACTACATAGGGCATAGGGATCCATTTAGGATGCAGGTTGGTAATTGGACCAGAGACCTTCATTGACCCGGGTGAGGCGTTCCTGTAGAGGTGAAGTTACAGCAGCGTCATCTGTCGCCTTGTCAGAGAACATACGGCAGCCAAAGCAAAAGGCTGACAACCTCTAGAGGCACGCAGGAGGAGGCAGAAACCCCCCAGCAGGTGCAACCAAGTCAAGAGGTGGTAGACGGCTCGAGCAGGCCCCGGTCCTGCCAGTCGGGGGTTGTGCAGGCCCCGGTCCTGCCAATCGGGGGTCGTGCAGGCCCCGGTCCTGCCAGTTGGGGGTCGAGTGGGCCCCGGTTCAGCCAGTCGGGGGTCGAGCGGGCCCCGGTCCTGCCATTCGGGGGTCGAGCGGGCCCCGGTCCTGCCAGTCGGGGGTCGAGCGGGCCCCGGTCCTGCCAGTCGGGGGTCGAGCGGGCCCCGGTCCTGCCAGTCGGGGGTCGAGCGGGCCCCGGTCCTTCCAGTCGGGGGTCGAGCGGGCCCCGGTCCTGCCAGTCGGGGGTCGAGCGGGCCCCGGTCCTGCCAGTCAGGGGTCGAGCGGGCCCCGGTCCTGCCAGTCGGGGATCGAGCGGGCCCCGGTCCTGCCAGTCGGGGGTTGCGTGCGGTGTGAAGACCGCCACTAACTCACGCGCCACGTAGTAATCGTTCGTTGAGGTGACCCAGGGAATAACTTCTATCTCAGAAGAAGGTGACACCACGAGGACTGGTTCCCTCCGTCATTCTCCGGCAGAAAAAAGAATTAAAAAAAATAATCAACTCAGCCGACTGCTGAACCTGTAGTCTAACCCACCCTTTCATAGCAACTTGGATTAATGTGTGCGTACATTTTTTGCATTGTAAGCTAAATGTTCTACTAATGTTCCACAAGGGTTATTTACTACTACGCTGTGTTACGTGTGACGTCCACTAAACGACTTCGATACGTATCAGTGGGAATTAAAAAGTGCGTATATGCGACGCCTACTGCAAAAAAGTGTGTAAAAGCCATATAGACCCCACTATACCAGTGGGTCCTGGGAATTGAACCCTCTGCCCTGACGTTGCAAGTGACATGTTCTATGCAACTCCCAAGGACCACATTCACCTCTCCGTGTTTCAGCTGTCCCATCAACCTTTAATATACTGCATGACACCTTGCACTGGATTTGGTTACGCAATATAAAGGTATGCCTATGTGCTGCAGAGTTAACTGTGAAACCCTGTCCCTGTTTCACCCCAGCCTTAGCAATGCAAGCCATTCCAGAGCTATGCGAACAGAGAGGGAGAGAGACAGAGAGTGAGCGGCGTGTTTCACATTCCTGCTTCGGTGTCCTGCAATTGGCTTTCTTGGCAGTGGAATCTCTACCTCCAAACTAAGCCTGCGTTGGCCAGCTCCTCTCTGGGTCCCCGTGTTCCACAGCTCAGCCCCTCTGCTTACTCCTCATTCAATCTGTTTAACCCCTGTAATGTGTTAACAACCAAATTCACCGTCCAAATCCGTCGGTACAGCGGCAAAATCACGGCCGTGACATCTTAGCGGAAAGAATGCGCCAAGCAATCCAGCAGGCCAGTACAGGCAAAATACTATAGTATTCCCAATTACTATCCAAACTTGTTCCGTGAAGTCAAAAGACACCATATTCCCTACGTAGTGGACTACTTTTCCCTGGAATCAGTGGGAGAAAAGGGTGGATGGAAGAACCTAATTGGAACACAGCTATGGTAACGGACACACACCAACACTCCCAGAAGCCTAATGTTGTACCCATGTACCCAGTGTCCGTGGTACAACCAGATCTTGTCAACAATGCACACAAGAGAAGGCCTACACAGGATGCATCTTGTTATTTTTCGCTCATCTAGCCCTGCCAAGGTTTTTTCTTCTGTTACTGGGGGATCGCCAGAAACAATCAGAGGCCTGCGAGAAAAAAACTAAAAACTTGGCAAAAAAACAACTCCCCGCTCTTTAGTGCTCCCCGGTCTGCACGGAAAGGCACAGAAAGGTCTGGGATAAACGCAGGAGGAGCATGACTGAACAAATAGCCTGTTTCATTCGCGGGGACTGTCTAACGGTTTAAGCGGAGCCATGCCTAATCTGCTTCGTCCTCGCTGTGAATTGAAAGGGTCAAGACTGGATATTGGTGGGGGGGGGGGGGGGGGTTGGGTGGTGTCCTGTGATGAGTAACTGATTGCGATGGTGACATCCCGACTGAGTTCCTTGGTACCTTAGCATCTGTGGATCCCTACGCCCAAAATATAGCACGTCTAAACAAAAAGGAGGATCTGGATTGGGTGAGGCCTTGTCCTCTGTGCTGTGATGAATGACACATTAAACTAGCTCATTATTATTAAGTACAGTCACTGATCGTGGGCCAAATCAAGACAGGACTTGGTGTGGGTTTAATGGGTGGTGTCGAAGTACTCAGTGGAGGATGATTGGTTTGGTGGTGTACTGTCTGCAATGATGACTGACATTTTAAACCAGCTTATTGCAATTACCCACACTTAACTGAATGGGATGAAGCATTCTGATAAACCCCAATGACAGTTCCCTACATGGGATTGGACTCAACAGCTGAGAAAGAGGGAGGAATTCTTTGTGAATCTGTATGTCCGGACTGCTTTTAATTTGTTTCATTTTAATGTTTTTTTGTCAGGTTTTGTTTTGTGTCTGGCACTTTTATTGACTATACCTGCATTTTCCTCTGCAGAGGGACTGGAAATTATGAGTTGCCTATATCTGGTTGTACAATGCATCTCAAGTGTACTGAGATGTTAGTTTATACCTTAAACCTACTTCACGCAGGACCAATGAAGTTCACTTGGTAACAGTGTGGTGCTTGCAAAGGCAGGGTGGTGGGTTTGATTCTACTCGGGGTCTGTACAGAAAAATATATACACTTACTACTCTAAGGGGTTGGTGTCCAGCAGATGACACATGGTTTAAATGTTGAACTAGCTTATTGACAATGAGTCCAAGACAAACTATTTCCAATAAACCCCAGGAGAGTTTTCATAACCCTCCGCTTTCCAAAAGTTCCCACAGATACAGCCACTCTCCTAAAACAAGTATCCAAAAGAAATTAAAACTATACTGTACATAGGGCTGTGAGCCAAATTATACCCTGCACTACATTTTGTCAGGGGTCAAAAGTATGTCCAAAAGTAGTGAGAATAAGTGGTGATTTGGGACACACAAATGGAAAAATATGGGTGAGTAGTGTTGGAAGCTGTGGAACTGCAGAGGAAAATAAGGGATGTGGATTCCTTATACGGAGGATTCTTCTGTGCAGCTAGACTTCGGTCCAGTCAGATGCAATAATTCAACATGAACGTTTCTAGCACTGTCCCAGATCATTTAGGGCTACTGTATCTTGTCAAAGTTGACAAGGCAGCACAACCCAGGATGGAAGCGTTCAAACTTTATTGTGAATATTTTTATTAGCAACAAGTTCCAGCGCCCAAAAGAACAGCAGATTTGTGAACGCCTATTGCCCCCAGATACAAAGTGACATGATTTGAGAGAGGTGTGAAGTCTTTTGATGATTCTAGAACAACATGTTTCACACCAGTCTGATGAAACGATTGCCAAAGTCTTGTGAAGTAGTTAATTTCCCAACTGTTGTCCAAAAAACACAGCATTCAAAATCAAAGGGCCTTCTTGTAAAGTTCGCTTAGGTTCTGAAATAAATGTTGCAACAACTTTAAGCAATTGTCACTTTCAAATGAAATGGGCGTAGATAGAGGCAAATGCATTAACCTGTTGTTTCATTTACTTTATTTTAATTCAAGACACTATGAATGTCCCTTAGAAATTATCCACACGAAGAAAAACTTTGTTCTCTTATGATTTCACCTTTCCTGTTCCATACAAAACAAAAACAAAAAACTTGTATTTTGGAGACTTTAGTATGAATATATCTAATATAAAAACAAATGAGTTACTTTCTAAAAAAGTACCCCAAAATATTCTGAGGAACTTGCCCCAAAGGTAAATGCATTTAAGCTTTTATTATGACATGGTTTTGATGTTGATATTATTTTTCCAGTAAGGGTAACGATTACTTCATAAACATGTAGAACAAAACAGAGAAGTAGTGTTTTTTTTCCAGGTAATGCAGCTTTTCAGGCCACCAGCCTGGGAACCTGTTACACTGTTCCTGGGCAGAACAAAACGCTTCGGGGCACATTATCAAAAAGTAAGAGTAGCAAAGCTAATCTGTGATTGAGTATGCTCTGTCTAAATGATCTCATTGATTATAATCTAAAAAAAAACAATGCTGTATCAGCACTGATGATTTATGAATGCGGGCCCTGGCGCGGTTCTGATACGGACCCTGGCCCGGTTCTGATGGGCCCCGGAGTAAAACGGCTGACCTCCAGGAGGTGAATCCCAGCAGGGGAAGCTGAGCGCCGATGGCAAGATAGAAAGACGGGCCCAGACCTGTTTTTCAGCTCTACACGGGGAACAGTTGTCTGGGTGTATTGTATGACCATTAAGAGAACAAATAGACCTCCAAATGAACTCTGCACATTATGTAATTGGTCGACATTTCAGTCAGAGACTAGGCTTCATATCGCTGAGGGAAAGTCAGTGGTTAGACTGGAACCGTGCTGGTTTACGATTCAAGTCTCAAATTGTCATTGCTTTTTAGCCCTAAATATCCAGGTACTAAAGCATGACTGGATATTGCTGATAGAGGCGGACAGCGTCGACAAACTGTTCCATTATTTGCATTGGCAGCCAGACCCAGGCTGAGTCCAAGTAGATAAAAGTGGCTCGCGTGGCCAGCACCTCTGCCAGCTATTACGGACCACTCCACATCTTCACCCTCGTGCACACTCATACACAAATCAGTGTACCTATCACCACTTAACATTTTACATCTACATTTTAGTCTTTTAGCAGACTGAGTCTTGCATAACACACTTCAAATCCACGCCTGACTAAATGACAGGAGCTGCAGCAACAGGCAGAGTTAACATAATAAGTAATGGATTTTAATGGTTGGAAGGCTGTATTGGGTGGTGCTCCCATGCCCCTTTAGAAGCTGGCAAATACATTTTTTATTGTCTTTTGATACTACTTCTGTTTGGCTAATTCATATGATTTTGAAGTTTCAACACTGGCAGCCAATGTCGATTAATATTCAATTTGGGGGTGTTAGCTTTGTACTTGTGCTTCTTGGGAACAGTTAAGTAACAATGGGTGAGACCATTTTGTAAAATTCTGCCGAACAGTCATACTACAGCAGTATATATGTATATAGAGTATATAGAGTATATATGTAATTATACTCTATTCAGGTTAACTGCCTTGTTCCTGAACAGAAACAATTTTTAGTTACTAGTTAGAAACTAACTGCTAGTAAACAAACTAATATGGGTCAAGTCTTTCAAGACTTGCTGTCAAGAAAAAAAATCTGCTCTTTCAGCAGCGAGTTTGTCATTGTTAGATTGAAATGAAAGCTTATTCACCAGGTGGACATGGTAAGATCCATTTTCTAGATTACAAGCAAATATAGACCGATTCATTATTCAGAATTGTCAGACAGGAATTTATCACAGTGACCCTTGGAGCTTTAGCTGTCTTAAATGATTAGGCTTATCTCCTGGTGGACGGTAGACTGATTAGGTCAGCAAATCAGTAATTTACATCAGCGGGATCTGCTGGTGCCAGTACCTGTTACCCAGTGGTCGAACAAGCCCAGGGTGCTTGCTAGGAAAACACACGCCAAGGAAGACACTTGTTTTTAGGTGGACTGTTGACTGCAGGAACATGCACGACTTGAATTATTTTTGTCACGGTTGCGTGTGAGTCTTTATCCATCTCTGTCCGTCTGCCTGTGAGGTCATGAGTGGATCTCTGTGTAAGTGGATAAATAATGAATCATATCTTTGTTGTCAGTGCCTCTGGTGATGGCACCACTGACTCAGTGTGTTAGGAGGGGTTTTAAACAGGTCCTGGCTGTGCCGTGGTTGAAATGCAGGGGGTTGAAACCAGTCCGAGGAACAGAACCGAAAACTGGAACAGAACAGAAAATGTTCAAGGAACGAAAACAGAACCGGTAAAAAAAGTGATATATAGTTTGTCAGTGCTGATTATTTATTCCAGAATCATGGGGACCGGTTAATCACGTTCTTTCATGTTTGGGTTTTTTCTTCCCCTTTGTCTCAAAATACAAATAACAAAGCATCTACGCAAAGCGTTTGCCCCTTTTCTCAATGCCAGGCGTGTCAGTCTCATTCGTTGCCTGTGTGTGTGTGTGTGTGTGTGTGTGTGTGTGTGTGTGTGTGTGGGTGTGTGTGTGTGTGTGTTCCTGTGTGTAGACCCCTCCCCCTCCCACAGTAACGTAGCAGGCATAAAAAAAATGTTGGGAACGAGGTCTCCCACACTATGGTGTTGACAAAAAGTGTAGAGGTTTAACGCGTGAAAATAAATGTCACCGTGCTCCAAATCCCAATTTAAATGATGAAAATATAGAGTCATGGGGCAGCAGAACGTCGACCAAAGTTTCAGAGCAGAGACACTGTCCAAAATTGAGTATCTGACATAATACGAACCCCTCTAGAACAGCAACGCCACTAGCCAGACGGGAGCCCATTCACACAGTCACAACAACTCTGTGATTCAGCGAGTCTATTAAATTGCCATGACTGTGGATTTTTATCAAGTCCCCGCTCAGCCTCACCGAACCCCTCAGTGTCTCTGTCCATTCTGATGACGGACTCAACCCATTCACCTATTAGAGGCCCGTGTCCCAAATCACACTCAAATCTCACTCAGTTGCATAGTGTGCTGCACTTTTGCGCCCTGGGGTTTATTATTTCTCAGGGAATAGGGCTTATAGTGTGTCTGAATAGTAAGCCCGTTCTGAGCAGCGCTATCTCCACGTTGTCTTTGATTGTTCACTAAATGTTTTTTTGTTCCCAGCTGTATTCTTTTGACTGATTCAAAACATTATCCTGTTGTGGTCTGGGGCATCCCTTTTTTCTCTCTTACATTTCTCTCTTTCTTTCTCGTAATCCTTCATTTTCTTTGAGTTGGGACCCCTGACTTGGCATATGACTCCCTTCCCCCTCGCTTTCTCCTTCCTAATCCCTCTCCTTGTTTCTCCTCACTCTTTTCTTTTGGTCCCTTTGTCCTCCATCCCCACTGGCCCCACCCCCACCCCCTGAAAACCCACGGCCAAGTGTTATATAACTGTCTACGTCTCCGTTGTTGTAAATGAGACTGTTTGGATGCTACATGCCTTCAGCCGTGCACTAAAGTTCTTTTCTTTCAAGGAAAACTCCTGCACGTCATCACTTCGGCCTCTTCAATTGGTCCTCTGTCTGCGGTGAGGTTTCTTGGCTCGTGCTGATCTTTTGTCTACATCAAGTGATGTCGACTGTTTATTGTTGACAATGACGAGGCCAGTTGGGCAGGCCTATGCTACATACACTATGTACAGTTTTACCGTTTGTACATTGCATTTATTATACATTTTCATACATTTTAGTCGTATTTGACCATGTTAGCCGATTGAGAACCAATTCCATCTGAGAACCAATTCTCATTTACGATGATGACAAAGGTGCAAAGTTGCTCACTGTTTGAGGTGACATAAATACAGTTGGGTATGGTGCCTAGGAGGTGCAGGGATAAGAATGCAGCTCATACAGTTTGATTTTGTACAAATAAAGGGTAATGTGTCAAGTTTGAGAATCTTTTGTAATTAATTCCAGACATTGGCGGAAGGAGGTGTTGACTTTAGGGATGAGCAGTGTGAGGTTTCTACCAGAGCCCATTGTTCTATTAAGTAGGCTGATATTGAGGAGCAAGCTGAGGTAAAGGGAGGATTTGCCTAAATAAGATTTGTAAATAAGCTGGTATGAATGAGTCTGGCCTTGTGTCAGAGAGGGCTAGTTTACGAGTGTAAAGATCACAATGATGATTGTTGTAGGATGCTTTGTTAGCAAAATAATTTAGAGGTGACTGATATGGGTCTGGACCGAGAGAGAACGATCCAACCAAACATAGTTTCACATACACGGATTAAGCATGGTCTAGGATGAAAAAATGAAGCTCAGTGGAGAACTTGTCCACGAGTCCTGCCCTACAGTTCTTAAAATTTTGTATTGTGTTTAGTTCTGTAGGGCATATTTGATATCAGCCTTTCACCTTTAATGTTAAATATTTCCAAGAGGCTGCAAATTAAGATATTTACTTCTCCAGGCCATAGATCCAGAATGTTCTAAGCTCCAGCAGTCCCTGGTGATGATCAGACGTTTTTCTGCTGTAGTCTAGGACTCTACGCACTTCACATGTTGTACAAAGACTGAGTTTGTTTTACTTATCTATTCGGGCATCATGTCAAAAACATGCAATAACTCCTGCACATTTCAGTCATGTGCTGTCTATCAAATCGTTTAATAGCCCACGTGCGTGATCGTGCAGACAAGCAGTCACAATTGTGTTATTTTTCCTCAAATCAAGCTAAAAGATGGTTAAAGATTAGGTTACACAACAAATGGAGCTCTGTGGGCGGTTAGAAAGCAACTTGTTTTGCCCAGATGCAATGTCTGTAGACCAGCTCTGACTACTGAGATGTCTTGAGTCAAAACAGAGAGAGAACGTTGTAGCCTACAAAAAGCTGCAGGATTTTCAAGACTGCTGTTCAGACATACTGTATGAGGAAGAGACTTAAGGCACACTATCTCGGTCTAATGGTGAGCAGAGGAAGGGACGTGGCGGGGTGGCTTCAGCAGCAGACACAAAAGAAATGTCAGGGGAGGGCGAGGACGCGAAAAGCCACTTAGAGCGTATAAATGAACGAATGAATGCACAGAAGTTTTCTGGGATAGAGCAAAGAAGAGGTAGATCTTCAACCATGGCCTAAATATATTGGCTGTCCTTCAGAGAGCATGATTTCTTCCTGTACATCTGCAACAGTTTTAGATCACATGATGCCCTATACTAAAATTATACTGCACCTAATACATTGTGTCGGGGCTACCATGTTTGTGTTGACAGTTTTCTCTTCATAAAATCGGACACAGCTATGCAAATGATCTGTCTTCATGGATTCACTGTACCTGGAACTGCTGGCTGTGTTCTACTCTAAGGCAGGGGTTCAATCCAATCGTCGGTAGGCATTGCAACTTTTACAAAGACAATGTTTCTGCATTCCCTGATATCGATCGTGGCGAAGGTAAAAGCTGTGATGCCCATAACCAGCCGCAGGATTGAATCCTGCCCTTACTGAAAGGAGGAGCACATTATCAACTGTTCGAAGAGCATGTAGGTGTAACCCACCGTCTAGACTGGTGTGGCTGCGAGTTCCCCAAGAGGTTTCTTGCTAATGCGACAATTTTGTTTTGGCTTGGATTAGAGTAAAGACTGCCCCACCAACTTCACTTCCAGCAGCGTCTGGTCTCCAATGTAGAGACTGACCAGGACCAACCCGACTTAGCTCCAGACGCAGGACAGCGGTGAAATGCAGGGTGCTATGCTAAATCTATTTAGTCTTTCTTTCAAGTAGCTAACAGCTGATACCAATTCTGTATTGGCACACACCCTCCTCAACATCTTTGATATGATGGGCTGGCTAGGCTAATAGTGATAACTTAGTAACACTATCTAGGCATTGGAAGCTAGTGTCAGTGAGCCAAGCATTAGCCCCCAGTGCCACATACATAAAATGACAATAACAGTCAAAAGGACAAAAATAGTCATTCTGGAAATGGATATGTGTGTCAAAACTTTGGAGGGGTACTGCATGTCTAAGTATAAAGTCCTGGGCCAAATAGACAGTCAACGCTTAATGTAGCCATGTCAAATAGGTTACAGCGAGTGCTAGCCCTCTAACAATGTGAGAGGTGGAACTGGTGTCCCTTCCTCTAAAGCCAAGTGCTTTCAGAGCCTGCTGTCAGAGCTCCTTGAAGCCAACTATTTCCTCGCATTCATCCTGTTGGATCACAGATCTGTTTTGTCAAAGCCACGTTCAAAGGAAAGCAAAGTAAAGCCTCTGAGCCAGAAAGCCCGCAGCCTCCCATGACTCTCCCAAGTATTTACGTAACGTAGCCACTGCCCATTGCCCCTTCACACACATTGAGTCTGCAGCACAAATTGCACCCTATTTCCTATACCATGCACTCCTTTTCATTGGTGCCAGTAGGGCTGTAGTTCAAAAGTAGCGCACCGCACTGTGATTAGGATTTACGCAATTGCGTTTCTTATTTTTAACAAATTCTGCATCAGTGTCAATCTGTCTGTGTGCGTGCAACCAAAATGGTTGTGTAGTTGAAACCTAACCCATCTTAAGGCGTGTTTAATCTCTAGGTAAGAAACTAGATCACAGCTAAAAGGGAAAAAAAAATTATACATGCAAAGGGGAGGGAGGGAGGTTAAGAACAAAACGTTTTCTGTCATTTAAACAGTTGAGTTGGCATCAAGCGGAGATCTGGTCAATGTGCGCAAAGGCAAAGGTGTCCCCGTTCCAAAGCATAGATTGTTATCTAACTGTCTGTGATTGGTCTGTAGATAAGGAGCTAGGTAGTGGGCCAACTGTAGTGTTCTGTCTGCAGACAGATGCTTTGGATAGAGCATCATTAACAAATTGAACTATGAAAGTATAGACATTGGGGTATAAATGTAACGAAATATGGATGTTTTTATTGTTTTAGTATTCACAAAATGATTAAATCTTCACTGTCTGCATTAATGAATAAGTAAGGAAGCCCATTTGAGGGTGGAATGACCACAGTGTCTTAACTTTGGCATGGCTGTATTTGGCCGATAGTTTTCTGACCCCCTGTTACGCTGTTTTCCGATTTTCTGGACACACCCTCCCTATCATAAATAAACAGAGCACAGTTTGTTCCATTTGGAAATAGCACAAATGCACTTGCATGCATACACACACAGACACACACGCTGGCTTTTTCTCTATGCTCCAGATTCACATTGATTGAAATCAACATTGCTGAGGGATGTTATGTTAAACATGGGTCAATAGGTCAATAGGATATTCCATATTATTCAATATCCTCTTATCTATATCTGTGAGTCTGTCTGTCTGTCTCAAGAGATAAATATATCCAATACAGTCAATGTCACAGAGATGTGGCGGCCAAGATGATAATATGCAAGTTAAACTTTAACTCAGTTTCTAGAAAACTCTTAATTTCTTTGCAACCATAAAGCTACTTTTGACTTCACAAACAATAAATCTTTGCAGATTGACTGTTGTCTGGCTAGATAACTATTGTAGTTTTTTTAATGACCCTTCGTTGACCAATTTATTTAAATCATTTAATAATTTTCAAGGAAATCCATACATAATCTCATAATGACAGATGTTTGGCAAGATGTTTTTTTAAGGAGGATCCAAAATCTGCTCCCACCTTGTGAAAGTTACTCCCACCTTGTGAACAGTTTGCATTCAAACTACTTGTTAGTAAGCTTCACATGCATGTGTGGTAAACCAGCTCCCAAAAGCTGTAAAAACTATATTTTGGGGTTATTTTAAAATGATAAAAAGTGATTAAGTGGGCAGAATGATTACCTACGCTATTCAGTGCTTGCTTTCTCACTTGTACAGACATTACGTGTACTGTGTAGAACTTCAGCAACCAGGAAATACAGCTCCGGAAAAAATTCAGAGACCACTGCACCTTTTTCTTTCCTTTCCAAAAAAGTTGAAAAGGAAAGTTTTGAGTGAGGAACAGAAGCGTTCAATTTGCAGTGGTCTCTAATTTTAACCCTTCTGTTCCTCTCTCAAAACCTTCCTTTTCGACTTTTTTGGAAAGAAAAGAAAAAGGTGCAGTGGTCTCTTAATTATTTCCAGAGCTGTATGTTTCACTTGGCCCCTTTCTGCCAGCGTTCATCTATGAGCTTGAGAAGAGATGATTGGCTCTCTTTGCGGGGATAGGAGAGAGAGGGTACAACTTTTCCTTTTCACAAGAGAAGCAGGCCTGGTTTGTGATGACCAATGGATGTTTTGCATTGTGCTTTTGTATACAGCCCAAATCATTTCTGGCAAATAAGAATAGTGAATCACTATCATTTTAGTATTACTCCAGCTGTAATAAGTACAATTTCATATTACGATTCAAAAATTGTAGATATGGCTCAGTTAAATATTACTACATTGGGCCATAACACTTAACCTGAATTTCACCCAGGTCTTTGCTGTAAATGAGAATGAGTTTGCAATCAACTAACCTTGTATATTAATGGTAAAATTCTGTAAATGCATGAACAAAAAAAGAATTTATATTGAAGAGTGTACCTGCTCAGGCAAAATGGAACACTCTGCACTGGTCTCATCTTTGTCCATAGGCCTTAGCAACAAAAACAAGGCCTTTTATTACACGCTAATCTGTTAAATATAATATGACTCTTACTTTTATCTGATTTTGTTCAAGCCATATCTCTCCTTTGCTGATATACTAAATGCTTCCAGTTCTATAGAAGTAAAAAAAATAAAAACATTGCTGATAGCAGGCAAGTACGATCAACATAATGTCTACCTCACAATCTTAGCTAACATTTTACTGCTCTGAAAACAAATACGCCACTTGGAATTTGTACATTTCAAGTCACGTACCGATAGTAGTTATTCCTTTCCGAATGAGAAGCACAGGAATGATGGCTGCTGAAGCTATGGAGTTTTAATGTATTTAAATAATAATAATAATAATAATTTGAACTGTGCTATTGATGTTTACAATTTTGTGATTGGAGAGTTCTAGGAGTGGTACATTTAAGCAATATAGTGGGGGTGTGGTATATGGTTAATTCACCACAACTAATGGCTGTTCTTAGGTACAGTTTACAATTACTGTAGATTGTAATAATCCTTCTAACCCCCCCCACCCCGAAGTAATTAGGAATCATCCAGTATGACAATATGTCTTTAATTATAACAACAAATCAGTCTGTAAGAAGTTTGTGATATATATTTTTATATTATTATTATTATATTATATTATATTATTATTATTATATTTAGATATATATTTTTTTTTAAATATAACCTTCTGCACACATAATGAAGTAACCATAACCATATACACTATGTCTTCAAGACATATCTATATTACTTATACATTACAAAAAGGGATGATTTACCTATTTTTTGACAACCACCCCTAAGCCACTTTCAATGCAGTTCCACTTTGTTTTCATTTTTCATCAAATGCATTTGATACATTTCCCAATAAATTTGGTAAATTTCATTAAATGTTAATTGTTCATAAATTTTGCATCACACTTTCAGAAAATATCCATAATGTAACTGCAGTTATTGTTGAATGATGGTCTTTCACAGTTGGTGCTAATCTGCCAGTCTCTACTCTACCAATTGATTTCTGCTAAAAAAAAAAAAAAAGCAAAAGAACATTTTTAAATGTTGCTCGAAAATGTATTCGTAAGGTCCTGCTTAATCACAGCAAGTCCCAGCGGACTCGGGACAGTCGATGTCAAGATATGCTTATCATGCTGCAAGGTTGACCAGGATGTCTAAAAATGAATCCTTATGCACTGGAAGGATCACTGCTGAAAGGAACTCTCTGGCCTTCTACCTTGTTTGAGCTCACAGGCAGCCAACTGCACTGCCTACTTTGGTAACCCTGGGCTAGTCCAAGAGACAAGTATAAACCCCGGTCTCCCAACGACACAGATAACTGCGAGGCAGAGACTATACCTCTGCACCATTCAGGGGCCTCATCAATGGCTGTTGTAATGAGAAAACGTCCTTAATAACGTAAATTATCATTTAATCGTCTAAATATTTTTTCACTACAAAAAAATATAGTTTTTACAGCAGTTTGTCAACAAAACTGAAATATTAAGAAAGAATCATTATCCATGGAGCAGGGGAGGAGGAGAGTTGTTTTGACTGAAATATAATATTCTTTTAATTGACTTTTTTCCACATTAGGGACATATCCAAAGTGTAGAGCTTTAAACTAACCCAATATTATGTTTGGATTGATTACTGAAGGAAAATATAAATTATTATTATTATGCCAACTTGTTTGAGGGGCATTTCCTTCGTTGCTTTCCCTTACATAGCTACAGTATTTGTCCATATCCATACGTAGCCACCAACGGTAAGCGTATGAAGTCATGTGATTTCTACTCAGTGGGAACACTTGGCAGTACAGTTAAGGGTTCATTTTTATTTATGCTGTGTTTTCATTGATTGTAAACATGATCTTCTTTCTTTAACAACGTAGAAACTGGGGGTATTGGACATTTACTTTTTTGTAGATTCTTCAGAGAAGAACTCAGAGCATGTTCATTTTTAAAGGACCAAATTAGCGTGTTGTGGTGTTTATCTATGGCATATTTGTGATGATGTCAGACATTGCATTAATTCCTGACAAACATTGGAAAAGGACATCAGAAAGTTAAACTGTCAAGTACTGCAGAAAGGAGGAAATGTAAGCTAAGGATGACATAACTTTTGATTTATTTTGAGTAGGAGGAACACTGACAACTACTCGGTTACAGTGTGCCATTACTGCATGTTCAGCCTAACATGTATTGTAATTACTCTTAATTACACCTGACTTACACAGTAGTCTGAGTGGTGTCAGGGCCAGGCGTGGGGCTAGTTGTATAACTGCTGTATGTACAATATAACAAGAAGTCAAAATAACGATTAGATTGTACAGTACTGCACAATAATAATCACACCAAAATGTTGAGCAAGTTAATGTAAAGTGAGAGTTTTTTCAGGTGGACATATGTTACATTTCAGCAGCTTAATCTCCTAAGAATGACATATCATTAGGCTATATTTACCCTACTAAGAATTATATGAAACATTAAGTTCAACGTAACATCCTAAGAATAATGTAAAACACGAGGTTCAACTTAACCTCCTAAGAATTTAATCATCATTTTTGGTTTAATTTAACCTCCTAATAATGACATAATAACATTAAGTTGATATTAGGTCTGACCACCTGCTCACCTGGGCACGCATACACTCACCCACACAAACAAGACGTCCAAACACGCGCACGCATATTTGTGTCAATACTCCATTAGTACTGACAGCACTTTGTATTCATACTGATACTATGTTCTATTTAAAAAAATATATAATGATCAAATGTTTTAATTGGTATCTAACGTTCTTTCATTTTTTTAGCATTACCGGGCAGGAACTCGCCCAAAACAACTCCGTGTGGTGGTGCCACGCATTCTCCATTCGTACGACTGCTAAAAACCGAAACGTCCTATGAATGACATAACGATCTTCGGTTGGCCCCCGACCCCCTAAGACGGACTTTGTTCACGTTGTTAGGTTGACGTGTGACATCGCGACGCGGATACTACCGGTGGAACGCTCTACAGTAGGCATAGCCGCTATGCACACCGTGTACCTGTGGAAGAACAGCAGTATGGACAGCATGGTCTGGTCGATGTTGCTGTTGCAGATGCCCTCGTTGAGCAGGTAGCAGGGGTCCCTGACCACCGACTCCAGGGAGTCCTGCCTCATCATGTTGCTCAGCTTGTCCGTGTTCAGGTTCTGGTTCTGGAACGTCAGCTGCTCCCGGAACTGGCGGAAGTGGTTGACGGAAGTGGGGCTGGGGCTTCCTATCAGGGGGGCGCCGTGGCCTCGTCGGCCCCGGGACCGGACCCCACCGGTGGCCAGGTCGTCGCAGTTGGCCAGGTCCAGGCAGCAGGAGCAACAGTCCAGGCCGATTGGAGAACGGCACTCCTCCCCCTCTGACATGACGACGGGATGGCAGTGGTACACCTTGCGAGACCGGAGCTGAGGAATGGACAGATACGAGCGGACCTCCACCGCTGCCGAGAAAAAGATGGAAAGAGAGGGAGGGAGAGGCGGGGTGAAGCCCTTGGCGCTGGCGCTCTCCTCGTCCTGTCAGGCCTCTCGTTGTTGTTGTGTGTGAGCTGTCAGGAGCGGGGTGTGTTTCTCGGACGTGAGCGAAGGAGGGACTCCCTCCAGGTGCTCTGGGTCCGGAGCGCCGGCCAGTCAAGTGTCCCTCCTCTTCGCTGATAGCGGAGCGTCTGTCGCGCGCTACACCGAGTTTCCCCTCGACCACGTAGGAACGGCTTTGTTTGGTTCGATGGTGTCCGTGTGCTGTGCAGGGAGAGAGAGAGAGAACGCTGTGCCGTGTCTGCTCAGCGCGACACACACCCTGATTCAGCAGGAATGTGTTTAGAAGCTAAACCAGAAGCTGCTTATCACTTCTTTTTTTTTCTTCTGCCCTACACTTTCTCCCTCCCCTCTGTATGCATGCTTGGAGACAGAGCGAGGTACAGAGGGAGGGAGGTAAGGCGGGAGGGAGGTGGGGAAACCCTTTTCATTGGTAAATGACTCTCCCCCTCTCCGTTCTGTTTCCCCTCTTCCAAGGCTCCGCATCACAATTCGGAGTGGTAAGGAGGCAGCGTCGGAAGCATGCTGCAATACAGCGCATGTATTTGGCAATGTTCGCTGTTCTATGGGGCGGCTCAGAGAGAGATGAGAGGGGTGGGGGGGCTAGGGGGCTTGAACACAGAGCTGCTGTTGCCACATGGACTTGGATCACACTATTCTGGCTGCAGTGTGCCAGAAGAAAGTGAATTGTGGCTCTGCATACTGTTAGAATAGAGGGCCATGCATGCAAGAGTATCTCCTCAGAGTAAACCATCAAAGAGACAGCCCCAGAACCAGACAACATCCTCTACTGTAGGGGAAGGGGTTGACTCCCTCTGTTTCCTCTGTCTCCATGGTCAGTATACATGATACGGTTGAAGCATGTGCCATACTCACAACCTTCTACAAGCTACTGAACCTGCATTTATATCCGAAGCACAATTAAAGAAGTTTTTCGAATGTACGTTATTTATATATATATA
>JACXGI010002144.1:7377-27625 GCA_016801175.1 Esox masquinongy
TGAAGGACATTAACACAACATAAATGAATAAGGATATTTTAGTTGTGCCTTGTATATCCTACCAAGGTGTACCACAGTTTGAAGTCGGGAAGTGCTCCAATACATTACATTAGGTAAGAGTATACACCAGCTATACACAGCATGTGCGTTCTTTCTGTACATTGCACAATCATGTTTGTAGTGTAGATGTTTCAAAATGTGGATTTATGCCCGATCTACAACAATAGTCAACTTTCATTTTTCCAAAAGCGATTGTGAACATAAGAAATGGCAAGAAATCTTAAGTTGGCCAGGAGCTTACTTCAGAAGCATTGCCAGTATTCAGTGTGATTGTTGCACTAATGAAGCTAGCTGTCTGTCAATACTGACACTGGCTGAACCCAACTGTGTTGACTGTGTGGTTTTCTGTCCACACAAGCAGCAGTATGTTTAAAATTTCACAGATTCTAAGAGCTTTGCATTCTCATGGACTAGACGATAGTATGCTCTCTTGGGTTGCCTCTTAAAAGAATGGGAAAAAATTATGGGTCTGAATCAAAGCCTTTGTCAGTGTGATTGTGTCAAATGATGTGCAGTGAGGTCTAAGTCAGTGTAGGCAACGAGAAATGCTTTAAAGTCTGATCACTAGTCAGGTTGAACTCCCTAACAAATCTACTTCTGTTACCTTATATTAGATTGGAAGCATACACATTTTAAAGGGAACTATATCGTCGTTTTCCCAGAAACTTATCTATTGAGACTGCCCTGGACAATTCCTTATGCAAAGAAATATTTTACTACATCGATCTCAACACGTTTCCGTAACACATATCACCAGTTTTATCTGCATGACTCTCAAAGTAAGCAATTGAGTGCGTGAGTAGCGGACTCTGCATCATGTGGCCCTTTACATAACAACCGATTAAGCAAAATAGTAGCGAGCCTGACTGACAACCCAAAAACGTCAAGTCTGAATCTAGTAAATAAATATAGCCTACAAAATCAGGGAGTAGATGAACCAACCTTTGCAGAAAATAGCAAAGAATTTCTTTGCAAATTTGCTTTATTTGAAGACGAAATCCATTCAACAGTCCTTTTGAACGAATTTGGATTGCTGTTGGCAGATAATTCTAGACAGCGTAGCCATCCCTTGACCACACAGTGTCAGCAGTCGAGAACAGCAGGCCGGGAAAGCAGAACAACCAGCTAACTTCAGCGCAACCACACAGCCACTCGTCTCTAAAATACTATTCATTTTGGCAAGTTCCGGTAATTTTCTGCCCCTTACGCTGGTGTAAATCCATGAGATCATGTGTTTCTTTACCATCTGACAGACTTAGATTTTTTTCTACAAAAAATGGAAAATAGTTTTAAATGTGACAATGAATTTGGCACGTCCATAGCTAGGCTATGCCAGTTAGGATTGCTAGACGTTCTCGCGGGACTGGAGAGCCAGTGGCTAAAATATTTTGATTGGTAGGAAGCGACATAACAACGCCTTAAAAGCACAGATGCCTTGTCGGGCCTTGAGCTTTTCCATACCCATTTGAAAGAATATGTGAATGTACTACGCATGTGCCTATTGTCAAAATTGTTTGCATTCTCTTGAACTAGGGGGAAAAGCAGTGCAATGAAATTTCTGTTGACAAATCAATTATCACTGCAGAAAAAACAGTGCAGGATCAATGTGTGGTGAAAACAGTAAAATAAGTTTCTTGATTTCCCAAATAATAAAAATGAATAGATATTTTGTATTCAACATGGTGCTCTTTCTCTCTTGCAATGTATTATTCTTTCATTCAGAAGAACCCTCCCCTCTGCTCTTTCTGGCTTGTCCATTCTTCTCAGTCATGTTTGCCATCAGTTCCACCTGTGCCTGTTAAGATGTGTGTGTCTGGGGTACCCTGTGATGTCCACTGGTGATCCCGGCCCTGCCTTGTTGGCTCCATAGCCATTAACATTCTCTTTAGCTCTGTCTCCTCTGTTTAACATGTAATGGTACTCTTCACAAACAGAGAAACAGAGTTCAGTTGAATTTTGTCTCAACTTGACACTGCACCTGTCAGCTAATGAATCTGTTCAGTGACTAAGTTCTACACACCAAGATTTTCAGGTTGATTAAATCAAGGACCAGTGTTTTTACCACAGAGACGAAGCTAAGGGTAACACAGGGGAGGGGATTCTTCTTCAACCAGCCTGTGTTGAGTGACAGATGAGTCCAACCATGTTAATCCCCATTGGGAAACAATCTGTATGGTGACTGAAGCTTTATGATGACACGTTCATAATAACAAGATTCAGGACGATATTTCAGGGAAGCTGCTAAACAGCCGGACCTTCAGTGGATGCGATAAGTGCTCAAGACACATGGCATCGAAAAGGTGGTGTCCGCAATAATCTTTGTCTTTTTATTGAAATAAATATCACAAGCAGAATGACAATTAAAATTCAGATTTATTTTTGATTTGCGATAGCTAGCCAAACAACGGTAACATAAAAATGTAGATACAGTATGTCTGTTGCTCAAAATAAAATGAAACAAAATCTAAAAATGATCAAGTCTGTGCTTTAAGCAATTTCTTTAGTCTATTGTTGAGTGGCAGTATAAGGCTGATAGGCCTGACGTAAATAGGTCTACTATCAGTGACAGTGACAATGACAGCATCAGCAACTTGTTAGTCAAATGAGAGGGAGGGAAGACAGTGATTATCCAGGTCCAACAACTGCCTAGTTTAAAAAAATACAGCAGCTACCAGTGAGGCCTTGTAACTGCAGGTAAACTTTTCTGTAGCTTTTGGTCATCATGGTCAAAATATAAATGCAATATGCAATCATTTCTGCCATATCTGTCAACTAACAGTGTTGTAAACAAATTTATTCACTACAAAAAGTCTAAGAAATAAGCTTTTCATTCTTATGGAAAATGTCTGGAGTCTTTTATATCAGCTCATGAAACATGGGTAATTGACTGATTGCAGAGAGCTTCCAGTCAGCAGGTTTTGGAGGCTATTGCTACAGTATTCGCCAGAACCGGTGCTTGAGTTCGATGAGCTCTGCCAGTTCAATGGTAAACCAGGGCTGTACAGATTTTTGGTCTATTTTTCCTGAGTGGGGTGTTTTTTTATATCAAGGACAGAGATTAAAGCATTTTTTTAAATAGGAACAGGCATCTTTAACCGAGGCTATAAGGCCCTTTCTATGACAGTGTACAGAAGCCATGTCACATATGAGGGCTCCCTCATTAAAGTGTTTTAACAAGCACTTGACAATGACGTTTGACCAAGCTAATGTTGCGGACAGAGGAAGTGATTCAATGATCAACTGAGGTCTTTGCATAAAACTTTGGAGTTGCACTTTACAGGCATGTTAGTGAGGATAATACAAATGAGATTGCTGTCATTCATAGACTTAAGGTTGTATCTTGTAGGTTATTTATAATTTGAGAAAGAGATTTAGTGGCATCCAGCTGCTGGCTGTACCGGAGAAGGGGTATTAAGAATGTTTTAGTTTAAATCGCCTAATAACATAATGTGAGGACAGGTGCAGAGCAATAAGTTCACTGAGGTTTGTCAGAGTAACTTGGTGCTGATCGGGGCATATAGCAAGAAGCCACATAAACTGTTTGTTCTAGTGAACAAATCCGGCAAGGATCTTGATAGAATAACGGAGCATTGAAGATTCCCCTTACAAGGGCTTGCAGCCCCACCAACCTTGGCAGACCTATTCTTTAGGAATATATTATATCATAATGGATTTTAGTCAGGAATGAAAACGTCTGAGTTAGTAGTAGATCTCCTATGCCAGGATTCTGATATGGCCTAAACATCCGGTCTAGGTGTGAGTGATAATGTTGTTATGCTGTTGCATTTGCAGAAATAATCAGCTGACACCTCATTAGCATTTCGTAGGACCAACAAATTGAGTCTATAGGGCCTGAATTTCAATGTCTGAGGCCAAGAGTAGTAAGATACTACAACTGAGAACTCTGAGTGCAGGCTGTCTAGCATGTTAGAATGTGTTAATGATGGGTTTACTTGAAGGAGCATGATACAATTGTTTCACAAGTATACAGCCAGACGAAGAGGTGATATGATGACAATTCCACATTGATATACCTAGAAATTTCGGTTGCAACAAAAGAGATTACATCCCTGTCTTCTTGGGACTAGCTGAGGCACTTTAGGGAGGGGGAAGGTATAGGAGCAATAGGCAGGTTGGAAAACAAGTCCAGTTTATTGAGCAATGTACAGGAAAATATCATGGCAAAAAAAAAGTTTGAGAAATTAGTTCATAACTATGAACAAATATCCCAAGACAAAATGGAAGGCAATGAAAAAATATGATGACAAAAATGGGTGCAGTACACGCCGCAAAAAGGTTCCTTAACTGTGAAGTCAAGTAGAGTGTCGGCATAGAACCTGAGTGGGGCTGTTGAGGGCAATAGAAAGCCTGGAGGCGTAGTCACAGGGGATCACCGATCCACAGTAGTCTGTGTTGTGGGTTCCAGGAGCATCCGTTCCTCGGCTCCTCTGATAATCCAAGCCGCTTCTAAAATCAGGTATAGAAAAGGTGGGATGGATGCTCGTGGGAATGTGATGCCGGACAGCAAGGCGGAAAATTCGTAGCGGGGCCTTGTAAGCACTGTCAGAGCCCCTGGAGTTTGAACAAGAATAACTCTAGGTTGCCAAGTATGTGCATGGCTTGCTGCAACACAAGTGAAGATCTTCGGGGCAAGGGGGGATCTTTGTGGTTATCAGCAGAAGCTCCTGTGAGGCCATCATGAAAACCAGAGTGTCACTCCCAGCTGGGCTTCCGGTATGCTGTAATGGTGCAGGTAATAGGTAAATTACTTCAGTGGTGAATGGCATTCCTATGTCGCTGGTTGATTGTAGATGGATTGTATTATAATGTAACATAAATCTGAACAAGTGCTTTGCTCAGTAGGTCCTCAAAAATGGTTTGAATAAACACTGGTAGTCTCCTGAATGTAGAACAGCAAAACAGAGGTATTAATGACTTACAAACACGGATGAACATGAAACACGCTCAAATGTTATGCAGTCTTGTAAATAAATACTATTGTAATAAAAGAATGAAACTCTGGTGGTGTGATGGGCTTACGCAGAGTTGGGGAGTAACGGACAATCCGTTGTAACGGTTTACAAAAAACAGTAACTGTAATCTGTTACGTTACCAACAAAAATATTGTAATCGGATTACAGATACTTTTGAAAAAATTGATGATTACTTTTGGGTTACTTCAATTGAAAAATAATAGGTGCGCGAAATAATTATGACACGTTGTATGTTTGAGTTTATTATTTAATGTTATAAAAACATCGTTATTTGAACCAAAATATGAATTGCGCGCCTCAGTTGTGTGTGTGATCATCATGCGCGCAAAGGTGGACGCGCATAACCAGTTTGGGGATGGAGGAAGCCCCAGTTTAAATTTTTCCGGTTTTGGTTGGTTGGATGGCTGGTAAATCAGAGTATATCTTCGATAATATTAGCCGAGTCATATAAAATGCTATTTAGTTATCTACTCGACGCATAATTCTCAGAACAATGATAAGCAATAGGCCTACCTGGTGTTATATCTTTTTCAAGTTTCAAGGTTTATTTGTTAAATGCACCGAACAACACTGCCAGGACGAGTTGCACCGAAGAACTTTTACAGGAATTGTTTAATAGATTAGGCAACTATTTGTTAGATAGCTGTAACATGGCGCTGCTTTCAAGATAAAACATTTTATGGAATTTACCACGACATTTGAGGAGAAAAGGTGTGTTAGGAAGCACTCTGCCAAAGGATGGAAATTTGTATTTGACGCGGCCACATCATCTCCGTCCATACTGGTAGGCCATGTGATTCTGCTTGCTTTGCATCTCTGAAAATTGTGTTCATTGGTTATTATTGGCTGCTGACGTCATTTACTTTAAGCTAAGAGTGCAGGTTTATAATCACAGGTTATTTCTTTCTTAGCGTTTTGAAAATCCATCACTGGTGGCCATAATAATCGCAGTTTACGTTCGCGCGGGTAAATATTATTTCTATGCGGGTGTTCACGATTGCAAACATGCTTTCGCGTGCCGGGGGTTTCTACAACAATTTGACGATGTTGGTCCTGAAACAAATCATCACACTCCTGCAGATTTAGTTTATGCGCGAAAAGCTACGGATATATAAATATTTATATGCAACAATATCAATACCCTTTTCTAGTAATTGCCATTTCTTTTTCAACAATGTTTTGAAGCAATTAAAAACATGAATAAAACACAAATAACAGAACAGCCTTACGCATCATTAGATTTTGGGTTATGTTCAGATAAAAAGTAAAATTCTGGAAGATCGAGGTTTTTTGCATTAATTGGAATGACTGAATATCTGACTGACCTTTAGCGTGTAATGTAGAGATGTAGCCCAATCATATTGAAGTAAAAAGCAATGGTTTAGAAACCCATTTCCAAAGGCACTGTAGCCTACACAACCCATAAGTAAAATGCGAATTCCGTTTTTGCCAGCTATGTAAACTCTAACATTGATTGATCCCTCAAAAGGTGTTCAGTTGGTTATAGGCTATTCTTATTTGTTTTCCAATGCCTCTTAATATGAAAGTAATCTAAAAGTAATTCAAAGTAATCAGATTATGTTACTGAGTTTGAGTAATCAAAAAGTTACGTTACTGATTACAAATGTGGACAGGTAACTTGTAACTGTAACTGATTACATTTAAAAAAGTAACCCACCCAACCCTGGCTGTAAGTTAGCTGAGAGATCCTGTTGGCGGATCTGGGAAAGGCCTGTTCTGCTTTCCTGGTGCTCAGTGGTGTGTATCTGAAGTTAATTCTGAATCGAGTTGAGCATGTATTGCTCTTTAATTCCGGTGCATTTCTAGAACTGAATTTAAACTGGCCACACCTGAAGCAATTTTGGACTCACATCTGGATTCACAGTATAAATTACAAATGGCTTAATTATTTTTAAAATCACCACAGTATCATAATTTTTTTAGATTGTGTATTGTTATCTTAAAACATTAAATTTTTTTAACTGCTTTCCTTAAAAGAAATGTAAATAGTTATAGTTTGGAAAATATAAGAACTCATAACATTATGTAATAACACAACATACAAAGAATATATTTGCAGACTTCTTACAAAAATCACATATTAAGTAGTATAGCCAATACAAATTGAGGGATGACGGTTGGCGAGTGTATCTGTGAAGTGTGTGTCTGCGTAATTCAGCGATTGATTGGCAGTCTGTTGGTTTCTGTGTGTTTATGTTTGAGTGTGTTTTACCGTACGGTCAGAATCACAATGACCACTGTCAGCCTCCAGACTAGTGGGTCAGGGCCAGGGAGCGGTCAAGCAAAGCTGGACAGTCAAAACGAATATTTCCTCCTTCACCTGGCACCACATCTGTTCTCAGCCATACATCCCACCAGTTTTGTCCTCTTTCACCTTGCTCAACATACTTTGTTACTCATGATAACACACTTTTAACCTTTACAAGAGGTGATGCAACAAGCTCTGTCTCAATACCATCAATATTACATTTCTAATCTGGCTGAATATTTGACAGAAAACTGAATTACATCTCCAGTAACACTCTCCTTCAGTGTTAATAAACTAGTGAGCTGAAAACTATGAAGTCTCACTTTTGATCTGTTAAAAATCTATACAGTCTTCACTGTAAAGGCTTTAACGGCATCTGCAGCACACACACATACACACACTAGCAGGAAAGCAAACATGGACACAATTGGCAAACACATGCACGCACACACATGTTTGAAATACTTTTTATATCCACAAATCACGACAGTCAAAAGGCTTCAAAACATTTCAAAGACCTTGATATAGTATCTAGACCATTAGGGTACAAGTTACACCTTCTCCTTCATATGGCCAAATTGCCAATGACCTCTGACCTGGAGTAGTGCATCGCTAGTTGCTTTGCCTTGATATGAGATAGGTCTGGTCTGGAAATCTGGACAGGTTAATATGTAGGACACACTAACAGTCTAAAGCATTGCAGGGACTCCCAAATACCACAGCTACAAGTCTGCTCCAATGCCCATAGCTGTACAAGTGTAAAACAAGGGGCTCGTATGATAGGACAAAACAATTTTCTTACTACATACTAGCCCATAACCCTAGTTCTAAACTTAATTCTTACCCTAAACCTAATTCTAATACAAACTCTAAATTAAAAAAATAAAAATATTCTCTATATGAGGACCGGTCAAAAGGTCCTCACTTTAATAATGTAAAGCTCCCTTTGAGCTCACTCTGGTACTCACTTAGATAGCAGTATTGAGTACACACACACACACAAACTTTTCCTTTAACCCGGTGTCGGCAGCCAGCTGACGTGGTCAGTCAAGGAGAGTTGGGGAAGTGAAGAGGATTATTGGTAATTAATGTTTATGTTGTGATCTCCTCTGATCCCCTGTGTGGGTGTGGGTGGTTTTTATGTGTGTGTGTGTGTGTGTGTGTGTGTCATGATCCCCTCTGCTCTTCTGTAACCTGGATGGATTTGGTCTAGACTCGGATTAAATGAACCCCAGCCTGTGGCTAAAGGACCCAGAGGCCTGTAGGATACTACTCCACAGCTCAGGGTCTGTGCAACTCATCAGTGTTCTGTCAGGCTAAGATTGGGAGTCTGACCTGTTTCTATGGTGACCAGAGCCCTGGCAGTGGTGTTGCAGAGGTTGTGTTGTGTTTCTGCGTGTGTGTGTGTGTGTGATTGTGCTGTGTGTGTTGTGTCATTGTTTGTGTGGATGTGTTTGCACAGTTGTGCGTGCGTGCGTGCGTGCGTGTGTGTGTGCGGGCCAGTCTACTATCAGAACACTTACTCCTGTACTGCCTAAAATAGAGCCCTAGCTCTTCCTTTATCCCCAGACCTGACAGCCCAGTAGATAACTGATCACTTTGACATCCCCCTCTACACCCTCTAATCATTAAACTACGTCCTGCCCTGTGTCCTTAGACGGTAGCTATCTGTGGAAGACAGTCATACAAGCGCACCCCCACACAAACACATACACCAACGCACACACACACACACACACACTTCGACTGTGACCCTTTAGATACTACTTTGAGAGTGAACCTGGACTGAAATATGCACTGTAAATAGGCCCATCTCGTCCTCTTCCACCTCTTTAAAACAACCTTTTATATCTTCTGCCACTGTGGTGGCTTCACCGAGACGGATAGAGGACACATTGCTATTTATATCCCATAGTCTGCGACTGCACGTGCTCCTCCATTGAGGATTTACATCGTTTGAATGGAGTTAACTGAGTGATCCCTCTTGGAGACCTGGTTTGATATGGCTCCAGTCAGGTCATCAACAGAGATCCGCCAATGAAGTTGTAAACTGCATTTGCTGGTGCCTTCAACTGCAATGACAATGACAGAACACATTTTCTATCTATTTCTATGGGCAGCACTGCAAGCTTTGAAAAATGTCCTTACAATATGCTTGTAAAGTCCTCCTCTGTGGAAATCATCTCAATGTTGTCTCCCTGTATATTTGAGAGAAAATGAAGTCCATCTGCAATCTCCCAAAGCAGTGTATGGTTCTGTGGAATCTGTTTAAATCGCTTGGTGCTTCTCTCCAAGGCCTACTGTACTGAGCGCGCTTAGAGAAAGCATTTAGAAAACCTTCCAAGTGGTACCCTGTTTGAAACCTGTGACAACGAATGTATCTGTTCAGGGGTAGTGCTCAGTAAAGGGAATAGGTTGCCATTTAGGAGGCGGTCTTTCTCTGTGGTGGTTCCCTGCTAGGTTGTAGCGATTTCAGTCCATAACAGATTTGTGTAATGGAACTGGGCAGCCAATTTCCAGGTGTTTTGGTGACAGGGTCCACATGGACTCCGAGACCCCATTCTCTCTGCTGAGCCAAGTATTACCACCATTGTTGCCGGACAGCGGCTAATCTCAACGGAGATGTTAGTCATTACTAAACACGGTGTGTGTGCGTGCGTGCGTGCGTGTCTGTGTGTGTGTGTGTATGTATTCGCCTGCTTGTACTGTATGTGTGCGAATGCATTTCTGTTTCAACAAGGCCAGGCCTGAAAGCTAATCTGTGTCAGCCTGGTCATACGAAGCGGTCGACCAGCTCAATGTGAAGGTCATCGACCGCTGACCTTAGATAGTGGACCTCCGTCACAGCATTACGCGCATCCTGTGTGTTTTGCCGACCGCCGCGGCTACAGAGAAGTGGGCCTGACCTCAACAGATCGTCCTGACGTCTCACTCAGTACGCCTAACCCTATTACGGTTGTTGTAATCAATTTCATCATTGTTATTAAGCTGCCTAGCAGATGGGCAGTAATCTGGAGGCATGATTGTACCAGCCGCTGCAGCTTTTAACTCATCCGCACCAGTCCCCGCAGCTCATCAGAGGGACGCCGAGGTTAGAGGAGGGGAATGTTTTTCTTGGTCTGTCAGCGCCGCGAGATGAAGCAATATGTCCTGTAGTACTAGTTGGTTCTGGACCCATAAAACATGTTTTGTATTACTAAGGCGGGTTAGTTTTGGACCCGTGAAACCCATTGGACTGGGGAGTCAGAGGAGGTAGTGTGATACATCAGCACAGGCTCAAGCTTTGTACCGTCCATACTAGACTCCACGGCTGGTTTCCTGGACTGGACGTAACATAGTCCCGGACTTAAAACCTGGTGCATTAGAGAATGTTCTGTAGGCTACAAGTAGTTGCAAGGCTAGACGTTAGAGGATACATTGAATGTGTTGCCTGTCTGTTTCCATCTCCAACCCCAGGCACGTCCTCTCTCTCACCAAACTGAGCTATCACACACGCAAACAGACAAACAAAACCCCAGGCACGTCCTACCTCTTCTCTCCAAATTGAGCTGTTGACGATGTTTACTCGAGGAAATGACATTTTTAACTTTATTTAATTCATTTAGTTTTCTGTATCGGTATGACCTTTCCTAGCGTGGCTGTGAGGCCCAATACACCTTTGAGAGTCTGACTCACTCTCTGCTTTATTGGTGTTCAATAAACTCACCGGCACTATTGAAAAAGTTATTTTGTGCAATGCTTACAGAAATTAATTGATTAAAAGGAACTTAACTGAGGAGAACTTATCTGAGGAGTATCATTTAGATTAATTTTGCAAAGGATATTATTTAAAATGATGCAAAAATGTGTGGTTGTTTGTAGCTTGTTTAAACATTCAACAACCAATATGGACAGTGAACTAGTAGACTGGGGAATCAGGGGCCAATTGGGATGCATGTACTGTGTCTGGCAGAGGAAACCAGGAAACCTATTGACTAGTGGTATTACCGAAACAGTGATAGACGCTGTCTGTTGCTCTCTCAGTGTGACCCTGCTGGGGACCCTGAGGGCCAATACATCCATGTCTGTGGTGATCATTCTGTAGCCTGCTGAAGGGACCCTGAGGGCCCGTACATCCATGTCTGTGGTGATCATTCTGTAGCCTGCTGAAGGGTCCCTGAGGGCCCATACATCCACGTCTGTGGTGATCATTCTGTAGCCTGCTGAAAGGAATCTGGGGGCCCATACATCCATGTCTGTGGTGATCATTCTGTAGCCTGCTGAAGGGTCCCTGAGGGCCAATACATCCATGTCTGTGGTGATCATTCTGTAGCCTGCTGAAGGGACCCTGAGGGCCCGTACATCCATGTCTGTGGTGATCATTCTGTAGCCTGCTGAAGGGACCCTGAGGGCCCATAAATCCACGTCTGTGGTCATCATTCTGTAGCCTGCTGAAAGGACTCTGAGGGCCCATACATCCATGTCTGTGGTGATCATTCTGTAGCCTGCTGAAGGGTCCCTGAGGGCACATACATCCATGTCTGTGGTGATCATTCTGTAGCCTGCTGAAGGGACTCTGAGGGCCCATACATTCATGTTGGTGGTGATTGTTCTGTAGCCTGCTGAAGGGACTCTGAGCACTGCCATCACGAGACGCATAACAAAGGACATAGTCTATCACCCTGTTCTTTTGGAGAGATGTGGAACTTATTAGAGGAGAGAAGAGAAAGTGCTTTAGAGTGATAGAAAAGGAGAAGAGTGTATGAGTGTGAGAAGGAGCACGTAAGGTGGTGGAGGGAGGGAGATAAGTGAGAAGAGAAAAATATGCTTGATTGAAAGATAGGGGAGAGAGGAATGTTGGAAAAATGTGTGTTAGAATATGGAGAGGAGAATAAAGATAGCAAGGTGGCGTGATAAAGAAAGAGGGGAGAGAGAGGTAGAAGGATTATTTACTATGACGCAGTGGGAGAGCAGATCAGAAACACTTCTAATCTGGAGATAATAGGAGAGAAAGCAACTCTTCTTAGTCCACCCCTTTTTTTACTCATTTTGATTTTCCACCAGTTTTCTTCTAAGCACAACATAAAACACGGTATATGCTTCGGATGGCAAAATTATATTATGGTTTAGAAGTGTACATTAAATGTATTCGCAGTAGCTTGTTTTTGATGGAACAGAAGTCAAAGTAGTACACTTTTTTGTGTGAGGCCAAGCAACGTGTAATAGCGCAGTGAGCCCAATGGAAAGGTTTCCAAACTTACAAATGCATTACTGGAATTTGTAGGAATTAGGGGAGATTCAAGAAGTTTGTTTGGTTATGTCGAAGTGACAGAGTTTTTGGGACTGCATGAACAATGTTTTTAGCATGGCAGGATCTAGACATGGCCTATGTTTTCCAGAATGACCCATTAGCACCAACATGTAAAGACAACATCACATTTTGGCATCAAGTGAATGGTAACAGTATTGTTTTTACTTTCTAATTATTATTTTCCATCCTAAAATGTGGTCCATTATGTATGGACTAATACTGAAATATGCACAGAAGGATTTTGTATGTTTCTACATCTATTTGGTTACACTAATCTGTAACTATGCATTTCTTTATAATAAAGACCAGTGACCCATGATGTCATTCTGTTACATTATTAAGTTACCGGGTTTTGATCCGCTTCAGTTTCTGTAGTTCAATAAAAAAACAATCTGTGTTTTAAATCAGTGTCATGCAATCACTGATTTCTGTTATTTGTGTTAATGTTTTTTCTGCGTACATATTTTCTTATCTTATGTAGAGTAGATATTTAACTGAGATTAGAAAAATCTGGTCACAAATAAAATATTTTACGTTCTGTTACAAAATGTTACTTCTCTACTGTCCTTCGTATGAATGTCTTGGTCGTCGTTATAGCACAAGATCAGGGAATCCCAGGCGTCGATGCCTCCCAACGCCCCAGGCAATGCTGGGCAATCTGTATCACCCATCAGGCTCCTGAAACACTCAACACCTAGAGGAACAGTCAAGGCTCTAATATTCACTTTTCTGAAGTATGTCACATCGGGCTTTAATTAATAAATCATGTTGTCATTGTGGGATCTCCGTTGAGATCAATCACGCCTTATGTTGAAAATGCACCAGGCATGATTGATCTCAAAGGTGACCAATCATCAGAAGCATCCTAGTTTCTGCATCATTCTACGGTAGGACAGTGGAATTGCCCATAAATATGAAACAATCAATTTCTAGAGGGAGTCTGAGGTAGATTGCATTTTAATATATATTGTTTTCTATTTGTTTGACATTTTCTGTAAATCAAGGAAATGCATTATTTGTTTGCTCATCCCAGATTTAGAGGGAACACGCTCTGACCCACAAATTGTTGGAATGGGCAAGGAAGCTCTTGGGTTTTGTAGTGACATTACATGTGATATTACTAACAGGGAGTACAGTAGGAGGGTGAAAAACCTGAACTGTGAGGGAATCGAATTGAACTGATTAATTTGGATTAAGTTTAAGATGCCATGTTTTTACAATCAATGGCAACGTGTTTGAATCGTTAAAGATTTATTTCAGGATTTTGGCCACTGGTGGTAAAAGTGGGTCTGTCGAGCCTAATCGGTTTCCAGAAAATGTTGTACTATGTCATGTATGAGCTGATACTGTATGTCCCCTTTGTAATCAAAACCACTCACCTTCAAACTTGGAATGTCATCGCTGAGGTGTGATAGTGATTCTTCTTATAGCTTATGTATTATATAAACAATATATTAGACATTCATCCCAAAATGGGAGGTTTGAAAAATTGTCTGTTATTAACAAAAGTCCCAGACAGCATCTTTTAGGTACGCTATACTGTCCTTAGGTGTTGTGGTAAACAAACCAGGACACCTAAAACAGGCTGCTGTCCTAAACATATAGATGACCACAAGCAAACACAATGAAACCCTGGCATGCAATTGTTTACTTTACCTCAGGCCTCTAATATTACTTTTAATTATATAAATAAGAAGAATTCCAATATTGACATTCATCGCCTCAGTCCATCATTTTTAAAATGGAAATCCCAGCGAAGAAATTATACCTAACCTCTGACTATGATGAGGATTCGCAGGGGGATATGAAATCATTGTGCCTCAGTAACATGCCACTGTATTCCTTAAACTCTTTAGGGGGAGAATATGTTCAGTACATGCTTGTGCCAGCCATGCCGAAATAAATCAATATCAGATCTTCATGTTTCAGTTCTGTATTTACATTTAAGAACATTTAAGTGGTTTAGCAGATGCTTATCCCTAGTAACGTAATGTACTAAGTGCATACATTTTACATAAATGTTAGAACAGGGCCCTCCATTGAATCGAATCGACGACGCTGGCATTGCATCAGCTAATATTTTACTGAGTGAGCTACACGAGACCGTGTGTGTATTTAACCAAACGTTTGTTCAACTTCTGTCCTTCTTTTCACGTTGTCCCACCTAGCATTCTCGCAGACACTGTACTGGAACAGCAACCGGGGCAGATGAGTACAGCTTGGAATGGCTTGGTTCTGCTCAGCTATAAGTGTACACAGTATGACAGACATCCAGTCTTGGGCCACTTGAACATCTAGCCCGGCTGGTACAGGTGGCTTTCCTGTCGTCCCCTGCATGGGCCTTCAGCACCATGCAGGTTTCACATGGAGCTATAGACTTCCATTACAGGCATTGTCGGATTGTCAGCTTCTATTACAGATGACTGATAACTAAGTAATTACCACTCAGCAGAACTGATTGTATTGATCGTAATGTACAGTGACATCAAGACTTGACTGTGCTCGGATGATTCGTTTGGATTGTCACACCCTCTGAAGTCCTTGCCCTTCATTGCCTTTAATTTTCTGTTTCTTCTAAGCTAACATGTGTGATGATGGACATGCTCTGCCATGGATCATTTAGCAACTATATTTGGAACCATTTAAAAACCATAAATGGTTTTGGAACCATTTAAAAAAATTAACATTTAAATAATTTGTATTTACTGTACAGTTAATTGTCCTTTACTACTATAGCGAAACTCATTGCGAAACATGCATAATGTTCGAGAAGAGACGCTGGCAACTCTGAGTTCATTTATATGCTTTTCATTATATAATTTTCACAGCCAGAACCGTTTGTAGCTCAAACGTCTTTGGTACCAAAGACATTTCTCCGGCCTTTTCTGAAATCTTTAACTTTGATCAAACACCACAAGCCCTATGCAATGCAATACATAGTTGTCTTAGATCGACATAGTCTCAGGAGTCTGAAGGACAGAAATAAAAAGTCTCTACCACAAACACATACAGAGCTTATATGACAGAACATGATTAAGTCATGCTGACATGCAGACGAAACAATCATGTTCTGGGAAGGGATACGGCAACATTTTGGCAACCGGTGTTAAATCAATGCTACATGTTTCTGTAGACAACATTCGTTGTGGCTTCTGAAACTACTTTAAGAATCCTTTACACCGTAGAGGCATAAAAATGTTATCTGTGAGTTCATCTTTAAGTCTGTTTGTCATAAATCTACCTTGAAGGTTTCACAATGGATTAACTACAACGCGACCTCAGTGAAATGAGAAATGTATGTTTGTCTGAAGCGTATGGAGGTTTTATAGCTGATGATGCCCCTGAAATCTCGTCATCATAACTTGAGGCCATAATAACTGTTTATTACCAGGAAGACCCTATTTATGATACCCCCTCCCTGTTCTATATTCATGCTAACCGTTATTGAAAACACCCAGGCCTCCACATATATCATCATATCGCACCTGACCCACATGCTATCTCTGTTTGACACCTGCCTCCTTGTTTTGTCTACATCCCAAGAGACAGCCTCTTATCAACACAGTGCACTGCTTTGGAGCAGGAACAGGGTAAGTAAAATAGGGTGCCATTTGGGAAGCCTCATTTTACTGTTCAGTTCGAACGGTATGCTCCCCCTGCCCCTTGTAATATAATATCATGTTAGGAGAAATTGTTTGAACAAGGTTCCATTTCTCTTTATAGCCCCATGGTGTCGTGAAGCTGATTGTTCTCTTTTTCATCTATCCATTTTCTGAGAGGTAATGGGGGGAAATAAATGGGAAAATGATTGAAAGTTGGACTTCAAAGTGCTGCTAATACAAATAGTGGGGTACGAGTTTACTTTAAAAAAGGATTAGGAGTTCTCTTTTTATTTCCCGCTCTGATAGGAAGGTTGAGGTAATTGGTAAACATGTAGAAATGAAGACGAACCCAAGGGAAAGAGGGGTTGGATGGGGAGCGAAGAAGACTAAGGGTGTGGAAAGGGGGGGTGGGCACAGCGACCGGGACAGGGTTTTCAGAACTGTAAATACGGAGGTATGATATTTCAGGGGAGGTATCGGTGTGTGTGTTTTAAGTATATGGGTGTGTGCAGTGAGTGTGTGTGTGTGTGTGTGTGTTCCCGGAGCGGTAGGTGGCAGTTCATGGGTGACTGTGTGACAACACTCTAGGAGGACTCTGTCACCCCTGTCAAGGCAATGGCTCCCCTGTCAACTGTGAAGTGGCTGGAAACAGCCCACACTGACAACAGGCCTGGGATTAAATGGTAATGTGGAAGACACTGGCTTCATTCCAATACGCTTCATATTTCTTTTATAAAGCAATCTTTTCTGTTTTACCAGTCTTATAGACCCTGGTCAAAGGTAGTGCAGTATACAGGGAAATAGGTTTCATTTGAGACGTTTTGTCCGGATGTCTCTGTACATGCGTGAAGGCAAAGAGGGTGCGGATGTGGATTCATCATTGATGTTAAATATGACAGTGTTTTAATGTGACCGATCTTTTACTCACGTCTGAATGGAAAAACAAACAGCCCGTTTCAGTCCAAGTACTCTTGCTTTGATTGCATGACAATGGAAATTATCACACGTTTCTTGGATTTGCTGCTTCTTACCTCTTCGGAGATAGAAAACACTGTTTTCCAAAGTATTTGTGTGTGTGTGTGTGTTTTTAATTGTTTAAATTTATGATGTTCTGGGGTATCCCGTGGGCAGTGGCAGTAGACAGGGCAGATGTCTCCTGTCTTAGTGGGGTAAAAGGTGTTTGATGGGTGGAAAAAACAGGTTTTAATTACATAGCAGAAGTCTCCTCAGTAGTCTGGCCACATGCCAACTGGGGATCATCTGCCCACCAGGCTTCAGGGCTTTCTGTACATGCATGCATTTACATTACATTTAGATTTTAGTCATTTAGCCGTGGCTCATATGCTCTGTGACTTGCAGTTAGTGCATTCATCTTAAAGCCAGGGGATAACAGTTAAAGTAAGTGCAGTACATTTGTCCTCAATACACCAGCGAGGTCATTGTCCGTAAAGAAAGGCAACATTTGAAATTTTGTATTTCATTTCATGGGGCAAATTTGTTATATATTTTTTTTTTTCTGTCTTTCAAAAAGTAAAGTTTCTTTAAATTGGCGAGGTTTCTGTTTTTTTATTTTTAATATAGGTAACATTAAGGTGCCACAACATAAAACACTGGGCTGACCAAGAGCTACCCTCCCGTAAGAGGTGGGAAGGCCAAGAGGCCAGAGATGGCAGAGTGAAGTACTCCGGTAGGGATGTAGGGTTTGATTGTAACCTGGAGGCTGGGATGGGCAGTTCTTCCTGCTCCACAGACAAGCACCATGGCCTTGTAGGTATCCAGTATACCTTAGTTATTAGAGCATGGAGTTAACAATGCCTGGGTTGTCTGTTTGATTCTGGATAAGGTCACCTGCCAAATTAATTCAATTTAGATGTAAAATGTAGTCGATTCCACTGATAGCCAGTGGAGTGTGTGGAGGACTGGGGTGACATGGGAGAACTTTAGAAGGTTGTTCTGGATGAGATGCAGAGGTTCTATAGCACAAGCGGTAGCACACGTTTGACCATTTCTGTGGGATCCATACCAAATATTTCCATTACTCTGCAGCAAGTGCACACATACTCTTTCTCTCTTTCTCTCAAAAACACACACACAGTCAAACACATATATGTTAACTTCCCTATGGAAATGGGTGCCGCCAAAGTTATTTGCCCATAAAAAATCCTACTTTTACTAATTCGAAACCTTACCCTAATCTTAACCTCAGCCTAACCTCAACCTCAATAACCTAACAGTTTTACCTTAACTTAGCATAGCGATAATGTCCAGCCCTAACCATTAACCCAACTGGTAATGACTTAGTACCCTTACCCTAATACTAACTCCAATTGTAACTTTTGCCAAAATTATATACATTTTACAAAATGGGGACAGGAACAATGTTCTCATGTGTCAACATTTTCTCATAGTCAACAGTTTGGGAACATTTCTGCCCCGATTATATAGTTATATAAAAACACATACATATACTGTATCTCCGTTGACCTGTCTAGCTGGATGTGTAGAGACTGTAAAATAAAAAGCATAAATAAATCAAACATAAAAATAGATTTGGGATATCCAGTCTTGTTTTTGCTATGTTTTTACTGCCACCAAAAACCATCACCAGTACGGGGAAACTAACAGACACACTGACTTCCTTCTACTTTCTTTCAAGTCAGAGTAGGTTGTTTCAAAGTGATGTAAGGACCAAGGTTGTCATGTACATTGTAAAACATGCACAGCTGACATCCTCTCCTTCTCCTCTCTTTTACAGTATGTGCGGGCACAGAGAACAAGCTGAGTACTCTGTCCGACCTGGAGCAGCAGTACCGTGTCCTTAGGAAGTACTATGAGAACTGTGAGGTGGTCATGGGTAATCTGGAGATCACCAGCATTGGCCGCTCCAGAGACCTCTCCTTCCTGAGGGTAAGATCTGACACTACCACCTCTTCATAGCGTTGCACTGTATTCTCCCTTAAACTTCTACTTCAGAGTAATACCTGACTCACATCAGTATTCAAATCACTTCATGGGGCTTTGCAACCAGCCATTGTCTATTCGACCTTGTTGGTCCGATGTAGTTTTACTCTTAGGTCCTTCCATACCAATCAGCTAGGCTGTCTATGATAATCACACTCTTAGTCTGTTCAGCTCTGATCTCTAAGTACCAAACGCTGATTGTCTGATTGATTCTCTCAGATTTTTTGCTATCTAAATCTTCTTTAATTACAAGATGTTGCAGCGATTTGAAGTATGTCATAATAAATCATAACAGTTAGGATTGATAAAAGACAAAGAGATGGAGAAGGAGATGTGTGTTTAGAAAAGGGGACCTGTGGTGTATTTTGCTCACACAACCCAACACAAACACATAAGCACATAGTGTGCACATAAAAGCAGGCACATGCACGTACACACACACACACACGCGCGCCCAGACCGAAGGTGTGTTCGTTCATCTGGCTGTGGATAACTTCTCCTGACCATCACGTCGAGTCGGCCTGCCCCTTGTACTCTAACATGTCCTGCTTCAGCCTGGATTCAAATGTCTCCCACTGTTCAGTCAGCAAAACTCTCCCCTATTTTTCTCTTTTGTCCTACTTTCCTGTCCAACAGGCATACAAAGCCCCCCCCCAAAAAAAAGGAAAATGAAAAAATGGTACATACTACAGTGAGGGAAGAATTGTTTGATCACCTGCTGATTTTGTACATTTGCCCACTGCCAAAGAAATGATCAGTCTATAATTTTAATGGTAGGTTTATTTGAACAGTGAGAGACAGAATAACAACAAAAAAATCCAGAAAAACGCATGTCGAAAATGTTATAAATTGATTTGCATTTTAATGAGTGAAATAAGTATTCGAATCCTTTGCAAAACATGACTTAGTGCTTGGTGGCAAAACCCTTGTTGGCAATCACAGAGGTCAGACATTTCTTGTAGTTGGCCACCAGGTTTGCACACATCTCAGGAGGGATTTTCTGCAGCTCCCTCCAAAGATTTTCTATGGGATTAAGGTCTGGAGACTGGCTAGACCACTCCCGGACCTTAAT
>JACXGI010002144.1:27725-78392 GCA_016801175.1 Esox masquinongy
CTCCTTTGTTGCCTTGGCCGTGTGTTTTGGGTCATTGTCATGCTGGAATACCCATCCACAACCCATTTTCAATGCCCTGGCTGAGGGAAGGAGGTTCTCACCCAAGATTTGACGGTACATGGCCCCGTCCATCGTCCCTTTGATGCGGTGAAGTTGTCCTGTCCCCTTAGCAGAAAAACACCCCCAAAGCATAATGTTTGCACTTCCATGTTTGACGGTGGGGATGGTGTTCTTGGGGTCATAGTCAGCATTCCTCCTCCTCCAAACATGGCGAGTTGAATTGATGCCAAAGAGCTCGATTTTGGTCTCATCTGACCACAACACTTTCACCCAGTTCTCCTCTGAATCATTGACATGTTCACTGGCAAACTTCAGACGGGCCTGTACATGTGCTTTCTTGAGCAGGGGGACCTTGCGGGTGCTGCACGATTTCAGTCCTTCACGGCGTAGTGTGTTACCAATTGTTTTCTTGGTGACTATGGTCCCAGTTGCCTTGAGATCATTGACAAGATCCTCCCGTGTAGTTCTGGGCTGATTCCTCACCGTTCTCATGATCATTGCAACTCCACGATGTGAGATCTTGCATGGAGCCCCAGACCGAGGGAGATTGACAGTTCTTTTGTGTTTCTTCCATTTGCGAATAATCGCACCAACTGTTGTCACCTTCTCACCAAGCTGCTTGGCGATGGTCTTGTAACCCATTCCAGCCTTGTGTAGGTCTACAATCTTGTCCCTGACATCCTTGGACAGCTCTTTGGTCTTGGCCATGGTGGAGAGTTTGGAATCTGATTGATTGATTGCTTCTGTGGACAGGTATCTTTTATACAGGTAACAAACTGAGATTAGGAGCACTCCCTTTAAGAGTGTGCTCCTAATCTCAGCTCGTTACCTGTATAAAAGACACCTGGGAGCCAGAAATCTTTCGGATTGAGAGGGGATCAAATACTTATTTCACTCATTAAAATGCAAATCAATTTATAACATTTTTGACATGCGTTTTTCTGGATTTTTTTGTTCAAATAAACCTACCATTAAAATTATAGACTGATCATTTCTTTGTCAGTGGGCAAATGTACAAAATCAGCAGGGGATCAAATAATTTTTTCCCTCACTGTATATGAAGAAAAATACTGACTACTGTTAAACCTAATTCTGAAACTGACTGATTCACTAATTACTTTTTTTAGCTGTTAGTTAGTTTTAAACCAAAATTGTAAGCATTGGATTGTGTAAGTGAGCTATTTATATTTGGGTGAATGGCAATTTTCGCACTTCACCTTCCAAGCTAACAGGGACACTTTCATCTGGATCAGTAAGTCTTTTCATGTCCATAAATGGATTCAGAAAAAAAGGTTGTTGAGAACCAACTACAAACACCTTGCACTGACTCCAAAACTCTTCCTCCATCACCAGAAACAACAGCACTTGTTGGACGGAGAGCACCGTGTTAGTTACTAAGGAAACAACATTGTCAGTGAGTTTATGCACCTTCCAGGTCAGTGGTCTGGCCAAAGCGCTGCACGAGTGCATTTGTATCGCCTTACGGCGCGGTAAGAGTTTTCCGTTGCTAGTTCGAATCCAAAATTGTATTTACATTTTATGTTAATGTGATTTCAATTAAATTGGGTTCACAACAATTGATATAGTCTAAATAGGCTCAAAACAGGTTGTGTTGGAGCGTGTTGAGGAGCAGAGCATTGCAGAGTGCAGTGTTACCACTGGCCCCCTGGAGAAGTAATGGGATCATGGTACACTCCTTGAAATTGTGGGTAAGTGTGGGAAGCAGCGAGTGCTGGCGAAGAGAGTATGACTACTACAATTCTACTCAGAACAATCAGTTTGAAGGGGATTATTTTTTGTAGTTGGTTGCAGCTTGCTGTTGCAGAACTCACAGAGGGACCTAAGAAAATGGTTTAAGCTAGCATAAGCTGTTATTGCCTTAACCTGATCACAGTACAGAGACTGGTTGCAGCTCGTTTACAAAATGGGCCCCTGTGGAGCTGTGCGTGTGCTAGGTCTTCCAGAATGTTAAGGCTTCACAATTAACGAGGGTTAATTGAACATGCTAATTAGGAACACAGGGTGCCAAGCGACAAGGGAGCAGGCAGGGCAAGGCACTGGGTGTATTTTTGGGTTGTTAAAATTATTATTATTTTAAAAGACGTTAATAACATGGTGTCCCTCAGGGCACAGGAGGATGAGGAAACTTCACCTTGATGTGGAGGAGTGGGGCAGAGGACAAGCAACCTAGAATAGTATTTCTTTCTTTTCTATCCAGTGTGTGGCCATCTGGTGGTCTGGGCAGTGTGAGGTGGTCTGAGCTGTGTGTGGTGGTCTGAGCTGTGTGAGGTGTTCTGAGCTGTGTGTGGTGGTCCGAGCTGTGTGTGGTGGTTTGAGCTGTGTGTGGTGGTCTGAGCAGTGTGTGGTGGGCTGGGCAGTGTGAGGTGGTCTGGGCAGTCTGGGCAGTGTGTGGTGGTCTGGTGGGATGGGCAGTGTGTGGTGGTCTGGTGGGATGGGCAGTGTGTGGTGGTCTGGGCAGTGTGTGGTGGTCTGGTGGGATGGGCAGTGTGTGGTGGTCTGGGCATTGTGTGGTGGTCTGGTGGACTGGGCAGTGTGTGGTCGTCCCTTTTGTGAGTGAAAGCGATGCCATTGCATTGCTTCCCTTGTTAAGATGGCTTAAGTTGGGCATCCCAATTTCTCAAAAGAGCTAAAGCTGTAAATAGATTAGAGTCAATCTTCTAAACTGTCTCTGTACTACTAATGAATCCACCTTAAATCTTAACAAATAGAATTCTGCCCTAACATCCTGCAGTATATGTTTTATGTGTGTATCTCCATCAGACACTTAATACTCAAACCCACTTTCCTTTTCTTTTGCCAAGTAGAAGTTACTGTATCCCTGAAACTATCATTACTTTTCTTTTGCATCTACGAGTGTAGCTTTGTTAGGTATAACACATTGTGAAGGCGTACATGCTTAGAACTAATAAAACATTGAAAATAAAGGCTTGGAGAAAAGTGTTTAATACGTTTTTGCACAATTGTACTGTATGTGGAGACAATGCTTCCAGCTCAAAGCTGTCTTACTCAACCAGTCTATTAGGCTCTACTGTTATATGAAGTTATATGATCCATGCCAAATTGAACACTAATCCCTAGTGCCCTACTTTTGACCAGAGGCCCCTGCACCCTGTAGGAAATAGGATGGTATTTGAGACAGCCAATGGTGTTAATTATACCACTATCGTTTAGAAACGGAAACTGTAAATATTTCCATTAGGCTTCACATCATTAGCTTGATGATTAGAGTGGGGGCGGGGGAGGGGTAGGGGGTCCGATAAGAAATATTATACTGTCCACGTTGTGTTGCCATGGTGCCCATGTGTTGTGAAGCACTGTGGAAGATCACGGTTTAAGTACCGTTTTCTTTTTACTCCCTGTATCTTCCGTCTATTCCTTCCTCTCTCTCCCTCTTCCTTTTCTCTCTCTCTCCCTATTTGTTAGTCTCCAGACTGAGGGAGTCTGCTGCATGTTTTTCTAAGAATGTGTGACAGTATCTAGTTATAGCCCTTTGTTGGCAGTGATCTGAAGTGATCCTTTAGCCTGCCGAATCTATGTAACTCTAAGCTATCATTACGATATCATGTATACCAGATGGAAATATACCAGCGGCGTCATTATAGGACCTAGGTCTTCACCCCTCTTCTCAGGGACCCACAGACATTTCACAATTTTGTTGTGGCCCTGAACAGGGACACATGATTAACTAATCAAGGGCTTGATGACAGGTCTAATCCGGTGTGCTAGTTCTGATCAAATACATCGTATGGCTGGGAGTCCCTGAGGAGAGGGTTGAAGATCTAATAGGAAAATGTTGCACATTTAGTCATCACTACAGAGAAGGCTGGTGTTACTAATTTACATCTTGCAAATGGAGTGAACCCAGTTGTTACTTACTAAAAGCATCTTTGCCTTTTAGAAGAGGGCTACATAAATGCTATGTTTTATCACTCGCAGTATAGCCACAAGTCATAAACATTAAGCAAAACAAATTAAAACATAAGCACTTAAACATTAAAACTCAATTCGAAAAGTAGTTAAATAAGGATTATTTGATGGTATTTTATATATAGGATGAGACATGGGCTGATTGCATTGTGCACATTTAAACAATGTCTTAAGTGCCTTTTACAGTAGCACTTAGGCCCCTGGAGTTATCCTGACCCTGTGTGTTCCAGAGGACAGAGATCAGCTTGGGGTTAATGAGCATGGGGAACACTGAGGAGCAGAGGAGACATTTAAAGTAGTCCGCCCCCAGCCAGTTGCCTCTACTCAGGATATGAGGAGCTGTCTGCATTAATGACAGCAGATACCTGCCTCTGTGCATTCAAATGGGAGAAGTGTTCAGAGTGAGACTCATGGTCAGAGAATTTGACCGTAACTTCTTTCCACACCCTTCACCTTTTATTTCATGGGTCATCCTCTTACTCCGACAGTCCATTTTTTTCCTATCGTCCAACCGGTGTCCTTGCGACTGTCAGAGTGGTAAAGGACACTTTCTCTGTCTCTATTTGTTTCCCTCTCTCCCCCTGTGTTTACCTCCCTCTCCCCATTCCTTTCTCTCTCAGTGTGTTCCTCTCTCTTTCACTCCGTCTTCCCCGCTTTCCCTCTCTATCACTCATTCTCTCCCTCTGTTTCTCCACTTCTAATGGTAATGGTCCATCAGGTTGGTTGGTTGGTACTGTATCTGTGCTGTCTGCCATGTGTGCCTGGGTTAGATGCTAGACCCTGGGCCAAATGAGAACAGACTCAATACCAAATGACATGTATTCCCTGCCTCAAGAGATCCAAAACATTCATGCTTGTTTTTGTTTCTACCTGCTAGCTAATTGCACTCACATGGTAGCCCAGGTCTCCATTAGTGTTGGATTAGAAGGACTGGATGAAACCCAAAAGGGTTTTGTCCCTCCGGACCAGACTTCCATACCCCTTGCCCTGTATACACTACTGTTGAACAGGCAGTGCTCATAGGGCTCTGGTCAGAAGTAGTGCACTATGTAGTCAACAGGGTGGTATTTGAGCCCCAGGTCAGACTGCATCCCCCTGTTCCTCAGCACCCTTCATTATTAATGAAGACTGATGAAGTGTTGGGAGCTACTGTCTTTGAAGACTGCCTAGATTGGATTGACAGTTGCAATTAGCGTGCTTTCAAGTTCATTTCCATCATTTTAATTTGACGTGAATAAGGACAGAGAGCGAGAGAGGCAACCCTGGACAAAGAAAGAGGGAACAAGAGAGAGAGCGTGGGAGGGAAGAAGGGAAGAATGAAGAGAGAGGGACAGTGGAAGAAAGGCGGAGAGAAAGAGAGAGTAACTGAGGTAACTGAGGAATCCTGTGTAGACTGTTTTTCTCTTGGCCCTCCATCTGTTGTGTGAGAATGATGGTGGTAAGAACAGACACAGTCAGAGGAGCTAAGGAAAGGCACGTCTGACACCACTATACACAAGCTGTGGAATGATTCTCCCTTTTTCATTCAGGAAAACATAACAGCAGGCAGGGGGTGTAGTAGAAAGCAGATTGGAGTATGTGTGTGTGTGTGTGTGTGTGTGTGTGTGTGTGTGTGTGTGTGTGTGTGTGTATGTGTGTGCATGCCGCATCTGTGCATCTTTCTTGTGTCTGTCCATGGGTCTATTGTGTGCATGCAATGTATATCTGTGGGTGTATTTATTTGTATGGTATCAAGGTGTTTCCCAGCTTGACTGACAGGTACATTTTCTCTCCTGGCCTTTGGGAGACCATCTCTCCCCTATCTATCAAGTCTTCTTCACTGGAAGGTAGGAGGGAGGGATAGTAAGTGTTTAAATAGAATAATACCACCCAATTACCTCTAGTTCTTCCTGTCTGTGATAGCCTGGGGAGACTTGGTTGGCTGTTATTGAGCTACCCTACAGATCCTATCTCTTACCTTCTCGTTTTGCTTCTTGTCCTGGTTCTCTATCTTTTAATCACTCTCACTCTGTCCCTCCATACTTCCCTCCATCCTGGTCTCTGTCACCACTGTGCAGTTCTGGACTCCCGCCACTAGGGGCAGTGACCAGATCAGGCAGTGATTGTCTAACCCCTTACCTTATAGCCATGGGTCAGCCATTGACAATATCCATTCTTGTGAACAGAGGTGTTGTCGATAGCTAGCTCCTGCGGTCTGTTGACATAAGTTCCTGTAGTGCTGTGTCCAAAATGCACTCTATTTCGGCTGAAGTGTACTTCTTTTCACAAAGGTCCATCTGAATTCATTAAGTAAGATTCTACATGGTAATAGGAGGCCATTTGGGCCCCTGTCCAAGTGTCAGGAAGATGCATGGCCCTGTAGTCCAAGCCTGGCTGGGACTCAGTGTCTCCTCCTCTTCTCCCAGCAACGGCTAATGATGTTACACACCTTTGATTGACATATTAATTAACGGGCCATCCATCATTGTGGAAGGCTAGGCCAGTTACCTACCCACCAGCTTGTTGTCTAAGCATACCAACAGCTCTGCCAGGGCAGCACGCCTAGACATACTGGGGACACTGTCTCTCTGTCTTTCTTTCTCTCCCTGTCACTCTTCCTTTATGTCTTCTACTCTGAACCCAGAGGGTAGAAGAGAAAGGGATTATTGAATTTAGAAGTGGAACAGGTAGGAGGAAACTTTAGCCAGGTTAACGATGCTACCCACTACTATCTCGCTGTTTTGTTAGTCATAAATATCTAACTGTGTCTTCAACTGTCCCAGCTCACTTTCATTCCACTGGTGGGATGGTAGGACACTGAGTTCTCTAGATCAAGACAGGGGCATAGACACATGCAGAGAGAAAAGTCAACAGAACAGTAGTGTGTGTGTGTGTGTGTGTGTGTGTGTGTGTGTGTGTGTGTGTGTGTGTGTGTGTGTGTGTGTGTGTGTGTGTGTGCGTGTGTGTGTGTGTGTGTGCGTGCGTGCGTGCGTACGTGCGTGCGTGTGCGTGTGTGTTTCTCAGTACTTCCCTTTGAATTCCAATTCAGTGTCATTTTTACTCCAAACACATAGTTGACAGTTCTTTGCTATGAACCCAACTGAGGGAGAGAGAGTGCATAAGACATACCCTTTCATTCACTGTGAAGTACCCACACGGTGAAGTTCCCACAGTGACATACACACATACAGTGACATACGCACAGTGACACGTAAACAGGTTAACATACACATGGTGACATACGCGCACAGTGACAAACACCTATAGTGACATACACACACAGTGATACTTACACATAGTGATACTTAGTAACATTCATATACAGTGAAATTTGCACGTATGATATGTAATGTAGCGGGACGAAGCAAGGACACAGAGGCAGGCAGTGGTGATGAGGCCAGTGAGTGTTTTATTAATATAACAACTGAAAAGCAGAACGTAAACCATGTAGTGAATGCAGTCAAGCTTGGTTGGGACTCTTATGTTGTTGTCTATCGAGAGAAAAAGACCCAGACAGGCCATTAGTCTTTTCATTCCACATTACCTCCAGGGAACTCTCTTCCCTCTCTTTATAGCAGCCCCAATTGGTCTTGATGAGGGCCTTCCAGCTGCCTCCAGAATGTTCTTGGGGCTGCTGGCAGATTCTCTGGGCGGGCTCTCCCAGGTCCTGAAGCTCCGCTGGCAGGGTGCTCTCAGTGGGTGGTTGCAAGAAGCTGATGGAACAGGTGCAACACAGGACACACACAGTGACATACACACAGTGACACATACACAATGATACACACACTGTGACATACACACAGTGACACATACACAATGATATACACACAGTGACATACACACAGTGACATACACAATGATATACACACAGTGACATACACACAGTGACATACACAATGATACACACACAGTGACACATGCAGTACACACATTGACATACACACAGTGACACATACACAATGATACACACACTGTGACATATACACAGTGACACATACACAATGATACACACAGTGACATGCACACAGTGACATACACACAGTGACACATACACAATGACACACACAGAGTGACATACACACAGTGACATACACACAGTAACACATACACAATGATACACACAGTGACATACACAATGATACACACAGATTGACACAAACAGTACACACAGTGACACATGCACAATAGTACACATACAGTGATACAATGCACATAGTAACATACTGTACGCAGTGACACATGCACAATAGTACACATACAGTGATACAATGCACACAGTAACATACTGTACACAGTGACATACACATAGTGACATACACACAGTGACACATGCACACACACAGTGACACATTCACAATGATACACACACATTGACATACACACAGTGGTATACACATACACAGTGACACGTACACACAGTGACACATTCACAATGATACACGCACAGTGACGCATACATGCCGCTACATACACACAGTCACACACATACATCGACGTACACACAGTGACATACACACAGTTACACGAACACACAGTGACATGCGCACAGTGACATACACACACAGACACGTTCACACACAGTGACACTTATGACTGCAGAACACCGACCAGTGAATCAAAGGTATCTGGAGTGATAGAGAAAGAGAGAGACAGAAGAGAGAGAGAGGAGGCAACACAAATGGACACACCACTCTACACTGAACCCCTCCGCCTCACGTCTTCGAGTCGTAACCCTCTTGTCCTACTCCCCTCTGCTTGGTGGTAACCGACAAAAGGTGAACGATAGGGGAAGAAGTTTTACAAGGCAAATTGAAATCAATTTCTACAAAAGCCTGCATGTCTTCCTCGGGTGGAGGAGCCAGGATAACCATTCACAACTGATCTATGTCAGAGGTAGAGTGGCTACAATAGGCTGAGTGCCCCAGCCATGTCCTTTATTACAGTAGCTGTTCTATGATAACAGAGCTCTCCCCGTCATTCTGTCTCTTCCTTTATGTGTTCAATATGCAGGAGGGTAGAGATGTGATAAGGAGTAAAGACCTTGAGATTTCTATGTGACTGGATGACTGAGGCTTGTCTTTGACTGGTCAGTCCTGGGACTATCCAAAACATGTCTGAGATTTGGACTGTGCACATTATTATATTCATTGTGATCCCTGGACTTTGTGTTAGTGTGTGTATGTGTGTGTGATAGGGAGAGAGACACAGAGAGACAGACAGGTAGATGGACACTGAGAGACAGACAGAGAGATGGACACAGAGAGACAGACAGGGTGATGGACACAGAGAGACAGACAGGGTGATGGACACAGAGAGACGGACAGGGTGATGGACACAGAGAGACAGACAGGGTGATGGACACAGAGAGACGGACAGATATTGAGAGATGTGATATATCATTCTAGAACCACAGTAGGTCAACATCTAAAAAACATCCACTATATTGAAGGCTACATCCTCCTCTTTCCCAGATATTTCTAGGTAGGTGCAGTATATTCTTACATTTTTTTAGAAATCACAAAATGAAGTGTATTTACAGACAAGTGACCTGTTATTTCTATGGCCATTCCTAACTTGAGGGGTTAAGAGAAATGCCTCACTGGGCCTTGGTGCACATACTCTAATATGTCACTCTCCTCTGAAAGAATTAGGGAGAAACGGACGATAGAAACTGACATTGTTCACGTTTAACAGCTGTGACTTGGGGCATCATTCCACAACGGCCAGGGCTGCTCACGATGCCAGACTGGCTCTTACCACTGGAGACGGAGGGTTTGCTGCAGCCACTCTGTTCTTCTGACTGTCTTCCTACAGGCTGTGTGGTCGTTCGTCACACTGCCTGCTTGGGATTACCGATTGTGGCATCCATTTCCTCATTAGGGCCTTGTTTTTTTAACAACCGAGAACAGAAGGCAGAGCTAGGCTAGGGGCCCTGGTGGGGCTCAGTTGGTAGAGCAAACGCCAGGATTGTGAGTTCAAATCCAATGGGGGGATATCCAATGAAAAAAAACTGCGTTGCTTGGATGCAGTCGCCACTGCAAGATGAGAGCCTCCGCTTAATGACTTCAGTTTACATGTTGAATGTAAAGATGTGAAGTGAATAGAAATGCGATGTCACAGGCCTAGAGTGACGAAGCGTGGGAATCTATGAGACCATCCACCATCTTAAACACGTTACGAATGGCCTTACAGTACTGTAGTTCGGCACTATGTTGGTCTGTGTACGTAATGTCTCAGGTGGCATCCTGTTCCTGATGTGGTGTACTCGCTGTATGTCGGGGTACCGTTGGAGTCACACACAGCCCACAACTTCCCACACCGTTGACTTCCCTCATTTCGACACAGATGTTGTTGCATTTCAAGGTGAAAACAACAGCTTGCCGTTCCATATTACACGCTTTTAGGGGTTCGGTGGTGGCACTCCATTCGTCATGACAACAGGGATGTGCATTCATCTTATTAGCTTATCCTAGTTTGCAGAAAGCAGCGCTCTTTCTTCAGACTATAGCCAAATTGTTTTTGTTATTTTCTTCGTCAGTGTTTCATGTGCACATATGGAGAGACACACAAATACAAGTATGCCCGCGCACACACGCATACACACATAAACACACATCTCTGTTTTCCCTCTGTGCACGCTAACTAGTCACTATTTGAATAAAAAGTCATTAGGATTACATAGCTATTTAGCTAAGTGACATTGGTTGTAATTGTACCATCCATCAAATCCTGTGTAATAACACACTCGGAGGAGCTAAATGTTGATTAGCCCTCGGCCAATTTCACTTGTGGAGGGAAATAATGACTGGGGAGGGAGAGAAGGAGATGGCGCTGCAGAGGCGTTGACCCAAGGCTAAATTAACTTCCAGAAAACAACAAACTAATGCGATTGTTGTCACGAGCTACACTCCTAGCTGCAGCAGGGGCTGGAGCTGGGGCTGGGGCTGGAGCTGACCCAGGAGCTGGGGCTCTAGCTGGGGCTGGGGCTGGGGCTGGCGCTGACCCAGGGGTTGGGGCTGGAGCAGGGGCAGGGTCGGGGCTAGGGCTGGAGCTGGGGCAGGGGCAGGGGCTGGGCGGGGCTGGGGCAGGGGCAGGGGCTGGGGCGGGGCTGGAGCTGGAGCTGGGGCTGGAGCTGACCCAGGGGTTGGGGCTGGGGCTGGAGATGACCCAGGGGGTGGGGCTGGAGCTGACCCAGGGGCTGGGGCTGGAGCTGACCCAGGGGCTGGGGCATGGGCGGGGCTGGGTCTGGAGCTGGAGCTGGGGCTGGGGCGGTGCTGGGGATGGCCCAGGGGAGCTGGGGCTCCTCTTGCTTTTCTTTCCATTTGAGATCAGTCACTGTGTTGTGGTACATCTTAATCAAGACAAACACAGTGTGTAATATTCCTTATATTCTCGTTGATCTTTGCTTCACCTAAATCCAGTTGCCATCTTGTTATTACCAGTAAAAGCAGACATGGAAGTTGTCATTAATCAAGACAAGGGAGGCTTTCCAAATGGCACTATTTCCCCAATGTAGAACACTGTATTAGTTTGGACTAGAGCCTCATGGGGCCTTGGGGGAATGCAGTTGACTGGAAAATAGGTGGCCATTTTGGAAGTACTGTAGAAGCAGTGGTGTCAAACTCATTTTGCCTCAGGAACACATTAGGTCTTCCGCGAGGTCTTGAGGACTGGCCTGGACTTTTTTCTATTTTTTCCTGGCTGTCAAAATTTTAATAATCCTCTGGTCATTGATTTTAGAGTTTTCTATGCTCCACAACTGTCTGGTTTTCATTTCAGTGACTATTAGTGAACTGGACAGACAAGAAACGGTGTGATTGGAGGAACATTACAGTGAATATTATCTTTTCTACACAGTTTCCATTTTGGTTTTAGTCATTTTAAAGTACAGTTCCTTGCAGAAGGATTTAAACCCCAGGATTTTAAACACTTAAACTGATTTTGAGTTTAAGTGTTTTTAAAATTTTACTGAATTACAGATGGTACATTGAAACATTGTTCTGTTTAATATTTTATTTTAAAACACTTAAACTCAAAATCAGTTAGTGCATTGTATTCATTTATTTACCTTTATACAGAGAAATCTACTGAGACTAGGATCTCTTTTACAGATGATCCCTGTAATACAACAATAAAAACAAATACCGTACAAAATGGAAATAAAACGTATATTAAGAAAAACATCAATACATTGATAATTTCATGGTAGAAATATCATTTCTAATTTAATTTAATGTCTTATGGGGCCTAAAACATTTAACATGCGATCAATCTGAATGGCATTCCATGAGTATGGGGCAAAATATTCAAAAGCAGTTTAACCCAGTTCTGAATAGTCCTGCGGTATCTCCGGCATTATGTGGTGTTATGTTGGGAAATATTTGTAAGAAAAAAATAATTAAATTTGTTGCTTTCATAAATATTCAACCTCCACATAATAATATTTTGCAGAGCCACATTTTGCGGCAATAACAGCTTAGAGTCTTCTGTATCGGGTTTGAACAAAGTGTGGAAGTGATTTTTTTCCCTTTCTTGGGAAATTTGCCTCAGGTTGTTCAGGTAGGTTGAACAACGCTTGCAGAAGCAATTTTAAATAGTGCCACAATTTCTCAGAAGTATTGAGATCAGGGCTTTGATTGGCTAGCCCACTATAGGACATTCTCCTTAGTTCTTGTGCCACCCCAATGTTGCTTTGGCCTAGTGCTTGTGTCATTGTCCTGCTGAAAAGTAAATGTTCTCCCAAGCTTCAGTTTTTTAACCGACTGCATGTTCTTTTGTAGTATTTCCCTGTACTTTGCACCATCAGTTCTTCTTCATTTTTTAATAAGATGCCCAATCCCTGCTGATAAGAAGCATCCCCACGACATGATGCCGTATTTCCCTGTAGAGATGGTGTGTGTTGAGGCATGGGCTGTTTTAAGTTTGTTCCATATGCAGGTCTGAGTTTTGGCTAAAAAGTTATCTAAGTCTCATTTGACCACAAGACCTTTTCCTACACTGCAGCTGGGTGGATCACTAATGTTTTCAGATTGTACTTTTTTAGTAATGGCCACTTTCCTCCAATACAGACTAGTTTAACCCTTTTCTTAATATATGGGATGCAATCAGTGCATTCTTTTATCGCTATATTCTATAGAATGCTTTTTGGTCTGCATTTTCCTCCAGATTTACAGCGTGACCAGTGATCTTTTAACAGCACATTTTTTTTGTCCTGAAGATCGTTCACTGGTGGAGGCCAATGGTAATGTAACCGTGTCCACATTGGGGCAATTCCTTTCATCCATGTAAACTGTGAGTTTCCAGCACACAGGGTTAAATAGTTATGTTTCAAACCTTTGGCATAAGTATTGACTTTTTCTGTTCACTAGCCTAAGCCCAACACCAGCGTTGTATAAAGGTGTTCAATTCCAACCGAACACCATCATTGTGTAAAGATATTAAAATCCAGCCTAGCATCAGGATTGTATTGAGGTAATAAAATCCAGCCTAAAATCAGGATTGTATTGAGGTAATAAAATCCAGCATAGCATCAGGATTGTATTGAGGTAATAAAATCCAGCATAGCATCAGGATTGTATTGAGGTAATAAAATCCACCCTAACATCAGGATTGTATTGAGGTAATAAAATCCAGCCTAACATCAGGATTGTATTGAGGTAATAAAATCCAGCCTAGCATCAGGATTGTATTGAGGTAATAAACTCCAGCCTAGCATCAGGATTGTATTGAGGTAATAAAATCCAGCCTAGCATCAGGTTTGTATTGAGGTAATAAAATCCAGCCTAAAATCAGGATTGTATGGAAGTTATAAAATCCAGGCTAACATCATGATTGTATTGAAGCAATAAAATTCAGCCTAACATCAGGATTGTATTGAGGCAATAAGATCCAGCCTAACATCAGCATAAAACCCTCCAGCTAGCAGTAGAAGTCATAATAGTTACAGGTAGTCATATAGGTAACGTATTATAATTGTACTAAATTCCCACTGAACCCAAAAGGGCACTGGTGAGCAGAAGTGCACTATATAGGGAATCATGTGGCATTTGGAGTGCAGACACTAGGCCACGAATCAGGATACGTCTTTATGAAGTACAATAAATTAATGCAGCTAACAGTCTGGGATCTCTTTAACTGACTATCCATGTGTGGAACAGAACGGATGTTTGTACAGTACGGAACAGAAGGTACTCTAGCCAGGCCTTATTATGACATCCACAGCTGTACTGTTCTGTTGAGTAGTGGAGTCAGCCCGAGAAGACCAGCAGGCCTGGTGCTGACAGACCCAGTCCCGTCCTTTGCTCTCTCTATCACTCTATCTCTCATTCACACTTTCCCTCCCTCTCTCTTTCTCTGTCTTTAATCCATTTAATTCAGTCATTGATTTTCTCTCTTCTCTTCCTACTTCCTCTGTATGTAAGTACGTCTTCAGCACCACCTGCCCTGGGCCTAGATCAAAGCAAGGCTCTAATAAATACTTAAGAAGATCTCGTAATTACAATAGTTAAAACATCTGCCTTTTGTCTGTGGCCTGGAACTCAGTGGGGCTGATGAGGCTATTTAACTGGAAAAAATAAATAAAAAAAGAAAGAAATAGTCTATTTGATTGGTGGGGCCAAAGGGGGAGAGTCTATTTGATTGGTTAATACCGGAAAAGTCTTGACTGGTTAATTGCACTACAGAGTGCATGGGATTGTAATGAGAATGGGGACATAACAGAAGGCCCTCTCTCCTCCATTGATGCCACAGTCTTTGGTGTTTCTTTCTATAACCACGGCTCATGCTCTCTACTTTTCTGTCAGTGAAAAGTTGAAATGTTAAAAGGCCTTATTATAATATACCTTAAAGAAAGGGTGACGATTACTTGAAACAAAAGCTACCTTGAGGGCTGGAGAAAAGAGTGAAAGACTGAGTGGTTTTTAAAGGCGTGCCGCCTTTATTCTCCACAAATAGACGAGACAGAGGAATTGAATGGCTTTTGAGCTAATTATGCTGTTTAATCGAGTTAATATCACCCTGACAAAGTAATAGATAAGAGGAGAGGGCTGAAGTCAATGTAGTGAAGGGAGGGGAGGCAGGGAGGGGGAAGAGGGAAAGGCACTGGGGAGACCGCATGCAAGACAGAGACAAAGAAAAAAAGGGAGAGATTTTACTTTGAAAAGAGGGTATTGCACTGTGGGTGCTGGTCCCAGATTCACCCCACTCCACTGTCCTCGTCCTCCTATCGACCAGTGACAGATCATTATTGCTGCCCATGACTCTGTGAAAAGAAAGGTATTTATTTGGTAACCCTTTTTACTGCTCTTTATGTACAAGGTATTTACTAGATGATTAATACTATTTCCATAATGTCTAAAAGTAGTAAGTAGGAGGAACGATGTTGTCCTAAGTTTGCATAATGAATGATGAATGAAATAAGCCAGTAAGTACTATTTACCTGTATGGATTATTAAATACATATCAACCAGTGTAAGTCCAAATAAGAGTTACGGTAAGAACCCGTAAGTAAGTGTGAGTCTATGTTCTTGTGTGTTTGCCCGCAATACATGTATCATGACTCATTTATTATAAGCAGTGTAAAACCAGTAAAAATAACCAGTAAGAATACATGTTGCCAGTTCTTCACAAGGAAAAGTGATATTTTATGCTTAGGGATTAGCTTTAGAATTTTTACATAAGGGTTTGGGGTAAGGTTTAAGGATAGGAGTTAGGTTAAGATGAAAAAACAGATCAGTATGTTTGTGTGTGTGTGTGTGTGTGTGTGTGTGTGTGTGTGTGTGTGCGTGTTTGTGCACAGGGTTGTGTTTAGATGTGTGTCTGTCTGTCTGTAGGCCAGGGTGCTTCTCTCAGAGCAAGGCAGCCAGGCCTGTGTTGCATTGTTAAATCCTGCACTCAGGACATTCTCTCATTCCTTTCTAAATGGCAGCCTATTCCCTTTATAGTGCACTGCATTTGTATACTTCCCAATGGGACCTGGTGAACAGTAGTGCACAGTGTAGGGAACAGGGTGCAGCTCAGTCTATGTTAAATGCTAATGATCTACACCGCCTAACATCACATCACAGGGGCCTTGTAGCAGCCCAGCCTCCTGGGGCTCATCAAAGATCCCTGCAATGCTTGATGATTACACATGCCTATCAAAGACACACACACACACACACACACAACCAGGCAGTCAGACGTGCACAGTACACACACCTCCTGGGGCAACACGCGGTAAAACGCTACACAGCTAAATAGCATTAGTTCAGAGTACACAGACACACCTCCTGAGGCCATGTAAACTACCCACCGCGTACCGGTTCATTCCAGACATCCGTCATTTTAATACGGCAACATTTGTTTTTGTTTTAAGAATGATTCATTACAAAGTGAGTTGCATTGATGGGTTTTCAATTATTTGTGTTACAATGCATAGTTCTGGGTAATCTCTGAGAACTCTGAACATTTCGTCCATACATTTACCCATTGAGACAAGAGTGGTTTTGCTTGTGCTCGCTTTCTGAAATAATTGGTTTAATTGGAAAACATAGCTACCTGGGGACAGTTAACCCTTTATGATATAACACTAAACTTATATACAGCTCCAGAAAAAATTAAGAGACCACTGCACCTTTTTCCTTCCTTTCCAAAAAAGTCGAAAAGGAAGGTTTTGAGTGAGGAACTTTTTTGGAAAGGAAAGAAAAAGGTGCAGTAGTCTCTTAATTTTTTCCAGAGCTATATATACACAACCTTAGCCATAACCTCCTTAAGATGTTCACTTTCCCTTCTGTCATAGATGAATGGTGAATAGGTCTCTCTCTGTCTTTATGACGCTACACATGCATAATTCTCCTGTTACAGCAGACTTGTGTTACAACAGGCTGTATTTTGTATTCTACATTCTTATTTTACCAAGCAAAATTCACATGCATAAATGAACTTATTTAAAAAGGGAAAATACAGAAAACATGTGGGGTCTGTTAAAATGACCATTCTCCAGAGAATGGTCACTTTATTAAGTGCTCCAACCCTAACCCCATCCACAGTGTCCTGTCTCAGGCCTTTCGTTTGTTAGTTTTTGCATTTGTTGGAAGACTAGCTTCTTCATACGTGTTACATTCATTTCTTGCTTTTTTACGCAGGCTCTGTGGATTCACCTACTGAAATCCATTAAATGGTCTAGCGCTAGAAAGCGTGGCTTCCTCACTGTATTAGTCTGGAGAACCAGGCTCCTTGGAATTTTGGAGGTGTAGGACATAGCGAATAGTTTTTTCATCAACATGCCTTTATAGATCTGAAAGACATGAGATGGTTCTGTAGTTCATTGTGCGAAATCTTGAAGCGATATTTTGCTGTGTCCTTAACATGCTAAAAACAAATTATAGTTTAGGACAAGGTATTAATTCTGAATGGTTGTTTGTCAGGTTGGGGGTTTAGCTTAGGCTTATGTTTCTGGAAAGGCTTAAAACTAAACAATGTTATAGTGTCTTAGCATATGTGAAACTTGTTTCAGGAAATTTTACTCTCTATGGATTGAACATCACAACCACTGGATTTGATGGCTTTCTGTATGCGTGGCCTGGCTTGACCTTACATTGCCTGGCTTGCCCCTCGAGGTTGCTAGCCATTAAAGCTGTCCCAAATGGCATCATATTCTCTATACTGCACTACTTTTAACCCAGACCCATAAAACCAACAGCCTAACAAGCTCACTGTGATGCTAACACAGGCTAAAGATGTAGTGATGTGGTCAGGCCTGCAACTCAGCATGATTTGACACCACACATGAAAGTGTAACTGGAGGGAAACAGACTGGATTAGCTATCTAATTATCTACTGCCACGATAGTATATAGGCAGTGTAGCTTGCAACTCAGAGGCTGTCTGTGTGACCCTCAGATATATTCATAAACCACTCCGAAACCAAAGGTATTCACAAAGCATTATGTCTCCTTCTCCCCCTATCCAAATCTAAAGCAAATGACACCAATAAAAGCAAGTTGTTTCTTAAGGCCGTGCATCCCACACTCAAAGGCAATCGGTGCAACATCACAATATATTCACCAAGCACGGACATTTCACTCCCCTGTCCAAGTCTGAAACAAATGTCTCTAATAAAAGTCTAGAAGAGATGCCTCCACTGATTTCTCAGAGTCAGTCAAATATAGTTCGAAAACTACGGTCACTCATTTCACTGTCCAGGCTAAAGCAAATGTAGCCAATAAAATCGACGACTTCCCTTGACATGGGGAAGGCCTGAAGGTGTTTTTAAATTGCCACTGTGAAATATGCATCAAGGGGCAGGGGGTTGTCTCTAGCTACCGGCCTCCAGCCGTAGTGGTCTGTTGTTGTTATTATTCTGTCTGTTTGTGATGCGCCAAATGGCCCCCGCACCCTATTTCCTATGTACTGGTTGAAAGTAGTGCACCATGTGAGGAAAAGCGTGTCATTATGGATGCACCATTTTTTTGTTTCATCAGTTTGATCACAGCTGACTGTGTAGATGACATTGGCATACTGTCTAATCTAAAAGCAATCATGAAAGGAAAACATACTTGTTGGGTTTTGTTCTGCAGGTAGAAGGAAGATCCAGGTGTTTTCGGATCTCCCGTAATATCTCTGCAGTGGAAGGTGCCGTGCACATATGGGCTGCTTGCAGAGCTAATAGAGGACCAACAGTAATTGTGATAGATGGGAAAATTAGAGGAACATGGTTTACTTGGTACAATGCGCCAGCCAATTTTACTCAGCAAAGAATCAAGGAATGGAAAACAAAAGCGTTGTGTTGTTGCGGTGCAATTCAATTGAAGAGTTAGGTTACAAGAAACATAATATGTTCAGTTACGTTACATAAAAGGCTTGAACCAAGTATTACCGGATTGCAAACAACCCAGCCAGGAAGGTCCCACTTTCAATTGAGGGTGACTAGACTAAGTGAGCATTGGAAAACACTGGATTCCTTTAAGTGCCTCTATTATGTATGTTTCCTTTAGAAACTAATGTAAACAGAATGAAAATGACATGGTTGCTGTTCTCGGTGTGCGCATAACAATAGTATGTTTAATAATAGCTTGTAATTAGTATGTAGCCTATCACATTTCATATCTGGATCTGATGTGAACATGTAACACATTATAGAGGGTCCACTTACCACACCAGAACTACTTGTGTGTGAAAAACTAGGTTCCAGTCCCTTACCTTTCTCCCATTCTCCCTTTTAACTTAACTTACGGTCTATAATAATTATTGTGCTGAAGTGTACCTCAGGGGGGTTTCAGGACAATGCTATTCTCTCTTCTCAGAGATTTGTTTCATAGCCTAGCCCTCTTCTTGAAATCACACCACCATCCTCAACTGTTTCATAAGTGGATTTATTAGAGGTGATATTATTGTTGATATCTACAGGGAAAATCCATTCAGACACAATCAGTGGTAAGTGACACTCAAATTATGCCTTTATGTTTTGCAGACATGAAGAGTTTCACCCACGGGCACGTTCCTAGTCTTCCCGTCTTGTGTACTACACAACCTTGCAGTCATTGAAAGTCAACAATAATTATGTTTTTGACAACTGGTTCAGTTCTATTAGATGATAGTAGGAGTAGAATTATCTTATAGTAATGGCACATATACAGTATATGCATGTTAACTTGTATACATACGGTGACGTGACTAAATGTCTGATTTATGTAATAATCAGATTATCTGATTATTATCTTATGTTTTATGGTGTCAAACTAGGGCTTGGCGGTGTCAACAAATATCAGTATCGCGATAAGTGACCCAATTACCTCTAACAATATACACCGATTAGCCATAACATTATGACCACTGACAGGTGAAGTGAATAACACTGATAATCTCGTTATCGTGGCACCTGTCAGTGGGATATAGTAGTCAGAGCATCTCCAAAACTGCAGCCCTTGTGGGGTGTTTCCAGTCTGCAGTGGTCAGTACCTATCAAAAGTTGTCCAAGGAAGGAAAAGCGGTGAACTGGCGACAGGGTCTTGGGCAGCCAAGGCTCATTGATGCACGTGGGGATCGAAGGCTGGCCCGTGTGGTCTGATCCAACAGACGAGCTACTGTAGCTCAAATTGCTGAAAAAGTTATTGCTTGCACTAAAAGGTGTCAGAACACACAGTGCATCGCAGTTTGTTGCGTATGGGGCTGCGTAGCTGCAGACCAATCATGCTGACCCCTGTCCATTGCCGAAAGCGCCTATAATGGGCTTGTGAGCATCAGAACTGGACCATGGAGCAATGGAAGAAGGTGGCCTGGTCTGATGAATCACATTTTCTTTTACATCACGTAGATGGCCGGGTGCGTGTCTCTACCTGGAGAACACATGGCACCAGGATGCACTTTGGGAAGAAGTCAAGCCGGAGGAGGCAGTGTGATGCTTTGGGCAATGTTCTGCTGGGACACCTTGGGTCCTGCCATTCATGTGGATGTTACTTTGACAGGTTCCACCTACCTAAGCATTGTTGCAGACCATGTGCACCCTTTCATGGCAACGGTATTCCCGGATGGCATTGGCCTCTTTCAGCAGGATAATGCGCCCTGCCACAAAGCAAAAATGGTTCAGGAATGGTTTGAGGAACATAACAACGAGTTCAAGGTGTTGACTTGGCCTCCAAATTCTCCAGATCTCAGTCCAATCGAGTATCTGTGGGATGTGCTGGACCAACAAGTCTGATCCATGGAGACCCCACCTTGCAACTTACAGGACTTAAAGGATCTGCTGCGAACGTCTTGGTGCCAGATACCACAGCACATGTTCAGAGGTCTTGTGGAATCCATGCTTCGACCGGTCAGGGCTGTTTTGGCAGCAAAAGGGGGACCTACACAATGTTAGCCAGGTGGTCATAATGTTATGGCTGATCGGTGTATATCACAATAACTTTGTGTTAAAAAAGGCTGAGTACAATTGTGCCATATTCCAATGCAGTTTAGACATTCTGCTAACTAAATTAGTGGAATTTACATTAAGAAGTACCTCGATAACAATATTTATTTTTAACAAAGTAATTGGTTCCACTTGATTTTTGTATTCAGCCCTATGTCAGACTACCACCTTTCTAAGTTAGAGAGGAAATCCACCTCTAGAAACACAATTCATGAATGTTGGAAAGCCCATGTTCCATCAGTGGATAATATAAACAGTGGGCATTTGATTACTATTAGGGTGCATGTTCATTTATGGGACATTCTGTGTGTGTACATGGTTGTGCGTGCACGCTCTTTTAATGTAGGTTCATGTACAGTAGCCTGATTTAACTGTAAAAAGGTCTTAGCACAGAGGTTTTAAACCCAGAGGTGCAACCTTGCAATACTTCTAGGAATGCTTGCAAAGCAAACTCTAAAGACCAGACCGTCAATGGGAGAAATGAAAAATGCATCCTCAGTAAATGCTAAAGGCATACAACCAAGAGTCAAGCCAATGTCTTAAGTAGCTGAAATTGGTTTCAATCTACGATGTCCACAAGCTTCTCTATTGATCTAAAAGCAAGCTGAATGGCTTTGCTATAAACATCTGTAAAAATGGATAAGCCCAATGCTCCCAAAAATGAAAATAATTAGACAAATTCTGAGTTTTTTTGTATCTGACAAGTTATACACTACATAACAAACCTCCAAAAGAAAGCAAAGGCTAGTTAAGTTTGTGTTTTACGTTTTTATACACACTATCAGTAAATAACAATCTCACTGCAATATCAAATAATTCTTCATTATTTCAGGGGAATATCTAAATTGGTCCTAAATCTCCCAATCACATTTGTAAATGATCCATGGTATTAAACTTAAAACAATTATGTATGTTAACTTAGTACAAATCACAACTTACAGTGTCTGTAGTTTCAATAAGCACAGTTACTTGCACGTGCTGGGTTCAAAAACAGGAGTCATGAAATTAAGCTAGATAGGGAGTCAACTGGCCTGTTTTCCCCAGAGAATGTAGTCAGGCCTGATTAACAGGAACACCGCCAAGGGCCATGCTGCGGATCTGCTGAGCTTCATCTAGATTCGATCCTTTCCCACACTCCTGTTCGTGCATTGAGAAAGTGAGATTAAACTGACTAGCTGAAAGTGTAGCAGAAGTGAGACAATGGCGTAATTGAATAATTGCTGTTCACCCATACAATCCCTCCCTCAGCGGACGGATGGTCTCATTCTCATCAGATCAGCGTTATATTAACCATGACACAGGCCCAACCACCACATTAATTAATGCACTGAATCAATTACAAATTAGTCAATTTGGAGAATTCCTACAGGAGTCTGCTCATTACCACCGTACTGATGGAGTCACGATACTGCAAGAGTGCCAATCTACCTTCTCTAGGTTTCCCTAAGCCTTTTCAGAGATCACTTTGCTTTCCTGCTGTTGAGTACAACCTGAAACCACTAGACCAGTGCTAACCTAAAACTCTGGGAATGTAGCATAGGAGAAAAAATGCCTTTAGTTCCTGTACAAATGCTTTTGATGTCATACACTGAGACCAGAGCCATTCATTTTCTATGTCGCTGGTGCAAGTTGGCTTTGATGACAGAGGGTTTTCAGCTCAGTTTGGGAGCTGTCATGGAGGTAAATAGAAAAATATACAGGTATAGGAGGACATACCTTCTGACTGGAGTTGCTGGGTTAGAGAGAAAAAGAGAGAGGGCAGAGGAGTAGAGAAAGAGAGAGAGGGAAAGAGATTAACAGAGAGGAAAAGAGGGAGGAAGAAGGAAAGAGAGGAAGGGGCGAGGGAGTAGGCTGACATCTGTTCTCTGGAACAGACATGGCTAGAAGCAGTCGGTTTTAAACAATAAGTAATGTTGGCTTTAAACAGTGGCCTTTTGTCTTTTTATTAGCCTTCAATGTGTTAAACGTTATGGGTTTTAACTGAGATGATGGTGGGCTGTGATAGAGGTAGATGTGCTTTACATGATTATCTGGTGGACAGAGACACTCAAAACGTGTGTGTGTGTGTGTGTGTGTGTGTGTGTGCGTGCGTGCGTGTGTGCGTGCGTGTGTGTGTGCCACCTGCCAAGACAAGCCTCATGCATCACTTTCCATTGCTGTTGATGTCAAGTCCTGTACTGTCGTTCCAGGCAAAGTAAGCACTACTCCTCCAACTCTAAATATAAATCCACACGGAAGAGATTAAATGTATTATTGAGGGTCCACTTACCACCCCAGAACTACTTGTGCATGTTTGAAATTGGATGCCAATATTCCCACCATCAAGGTGGTGAAAGAGTAATAACCTGATGAAACGTGGTTATTAATGTCTCAGTCGGAAGAGTCTGAGGGCTTGTGTTTCACTTGTTTATATATGATTGTCTGTCTGAGGCTGAAATAAGCGAACTCCACATTTGAATTGTTTTTTGTAATTGAATGAGCATGAGCTAATTATAAAAGTGAGGAAGAGAATGATTGAGATAGAGGGACAATGGCAGGAAGAGAGGAGGGGGAAATGAAGCGGTAAAAAAAGGAAAGAAACGATCTGTACCATTCTGAGAGGGAGAGAGAGAGGGAGAGGCGTGGAGATAAAGGAAGCGTGGTTGTTCTTAATCACTGTGGTGCCAGATCGATAGCACCGTGGCACGGTTCGTTATCTGGAATGCGATGAAGAGGGAAGGAATTAGTCGTGTGAAGTGTTAGAAGGATGAAGACATTGCAAGACAAATCCCACCCCACACACACGCACACACAACCCTGGTCAAAATTAGTCCACTACGTAGGGGAAAGGGTGCCATTTGGTCCAGCACGTCTGTTTCTGTCGCCAGCGGGACAGACGGGGTTAGGGTGAAACCAGACGTCATGCAGAGCAAAAATGATTTTCTCATTTCCCCTGTCACTTTTCTCAGGATTTAAGGTGTATGAGTGTGTTTGGGGGGCACGTTCATTTGAGGCACAGATCTCCTACAGCCCCCCCTTCTCTCTCTCTCTCTTTCCTCCTCATCCTCTTCTCTGGCCCTGTGGAGAGAGGGAGAGAAGAGGATGAGGAGCCAGTATCCATCGGGACATCCTCTCTTATTTCATCCTTCCAGTACTTTCTCTCTCTGCCCTAATAATCAGTACACACACACACACACACACACACACACACACGCACAAACTCACACACATGCACCCGCACCTGTGTAGTGCTACTCAGTGGCGCTCAGTTTAGCAACACTTTTTAATTCTCTTTTAGCCCTAAGAACTGTGGACCAAAATGGCACCCAATTCCCTTTGCCAGTGCAATAAACAGGGCTGCCATTTGGGGATCATCCCTTTACAGCCACAGCAGAGCAGTGTAGAGCAAGTTCTCATATTTTCCCTCAAATTGGGTTTGGTGTAAATCCTACCTCATATATGCCACCATGCAGAAAATAGTTAACGTGTGTACATACACGCTCACGTGTGCTCAGATGAAGAGATTGAGCTGATAGGGTGTTCACAACATTCAGCGGACGTTAAGATACTGTGTTTGTTTGTCATCTCTCAGAGGAGCCAGATGGTAGTTCCATCCTTAACAAACCCAAAGACTTTATTAAGGAATGCTGACACACACAATCACAGTCTGACACCGCAGTCTGTCTACTTTTGTGAAGCAGCCATTCTGAGCAAGAAATTTATGGGAAAACATATTTCAAGAATTTAGAGTGAATACCTCAGCAGTACTCAAGCAAAGTCTTGAGTGCCATCAAGAAATATATAGGTGTGGCTGATAAAGTATTTATCTTTTATCCAAGTCCTGAGAACAACTTGTTAGTTGCCTTACAGCCTTACTCTGCTGGTTTTTAATGTTTGTTTAATTGTGAAATATGGCCTTCTGTTTGATGGTATGCATTGATTATGACACAAACCTGTCTTTGAATGGATTAAAGAATTGACTGTAAAAACTAAGAAAGAAACCAAGATATTACTACACATAATCACTTTCCTTTCCAGATGGAATTTGATGTTCCAAGGAGACTTATTTCCCATTCCAATCTGTCTGTCCTCTCTTCAGCTTCTCCACAGTGTGTGGAGTGTCATGGAGTTTTGTTGTTGTGCTGACGGTGATGTGATGTTCAGTACTTACCTTGCGGGGCTAACTCATCACCACGGCTGACAACAGAGTGCCGCACTGTCATAAACCATCACAATCAAACACAAGACAAGACATCCAAGCTGAGAACCGTGACTTCACTGGGACTTTTCAAAGTCACCAGGCAGGGTGCCCTGTACTGTAGAGGCTTGATTGGTCTATGATGATAGTGAGCTTATCAACATATTTATACTCACCTGATAATCTCTACTACTCTCTCAATTACAGTAAGATTATCTGTCGGTCTGCATGTAACTTTATGTGCAGGTGTAAATTCAAATGCACCTGTTCAGATGTTAGCAGATCTTAGCGGATTCCTGGCGTGAAAGGCACTGGTTTGATTGGCTTAGTCTACCAAGCAGTCATCTCCTAAAACAACATCCCCCCACTAATCTCGTGCACCAGGCACCAGTTGCTACATTTTAGCGCTGTTGTGGGACAGCTGAGCGTACTGCAACTCAGGCCTCCCATTATTTTGATTAGCTTAAATGTAGTTACTACCATTAAAGCCACCTTCAAGTGGTTATTGTGCCAGTCTTATAGAGGATGTGGTCTTGGCAATATCCTTGGGAATTAGGTTGTCTATGTCTTGTGTTTTGTATTACTGTATGTTGTGCTTAATGTTTTGTATTTTGTTGTGTTTCATGTTTTATATAATGTTGTGTTTCATGTTTTTGTGGACCAGTAGCAAATGGAGATTCAAATACAATCCTGAATCTTAATAGACCCATCTAAACCTATTTTAGTGTCTTTAAAGAATGAAATCATTGGTTTCATTCTTTAAATCATCTTGGGAAAGACGTATTTTGGGCTGCAAAATAGCTAAATATCTTATATAGGCACAACTCGTATGAGATATACTGTGTATAACACAACCCTCAGTTCAAGGCTCTGAAATGAGAAGGCTAACAGTGACCGAGGTGACAGTGCAGACATGTCCTCTATTAGAAGGTTATGACAGGCTCAGCTAAACACTAGTCTCTGAAACCAGAGAGCTAGTTCCTCAGTCTTTGAATGACTACAGTTCAGATGTTCGTACAACGTGGGGAGGTATTGGAAATTAAACACACAGAGGAAAGTGCTGTTGCTGCCTTTCCCTTAGCGCTTGAGAAAATAATTGATTTTGCATGAGCACAATTCCCAACCAAACTTTCTGCCGCACATACCCAAACTTGGGATTTGTTGTGAGAGTTGTTCATTTGATGAGAACATTCCCCAAAACATGTTTTTTCTCCATTTCTGAATGTGCAGGAAAAGCTAACTGGTTACCAGACCTTTTGTTGTTACCCAACGTCTGGCAACATAAAACTACTGTAGCTGAACCCGAATATCAACCCCAGGGAGATAGACCTCTACTAGGGATTTAACTAAACTCCAGTGTCAACCCCAGGGAGATATACCTCTACTAGGGATTTAACTAAACTCCAGTAACGACCAAGGGGGAGATAGACCTCTAATAGGGATTTAACTAAACCCCAGTATCAGCCCCAGGGAGATAGACCTCTAATAAGGATTTAACTAAACCCCAGTATCAGCCCCAGGGAGATAGACCTCTACTAGGGATTTAACTAAATCCCAGTATCAACCCCAGGCAGATAGACCTCTAATAAGGATTTTACCAGAAACCGGCCACTATGGTCACCCACTTCAGAGTGGGCATCCTGATACTGAGCTATGATCCTGACTGCTCCCTGTCCTCAATCTGAATGTACATATATCTCTGACCAATATAGGTCACAGACAGATATGTACATTCAGATTGAGGACGTGCATCTTATGTTCAAATTTCAACTACTTCACAGATATAATATATATGGGTGATGTGCATGGACACATTGTACACTAGTCAATATCTGATCGTTTGTTTGTCAATTTGCATGTTTTATATTGCATTGATATGCTCTTCATCTTCATCATCAACATGGAGTTGATGAGAAGAGATATGTATGAGATAATCAACAAGGGACTGCGTTCTTTGGATAAGAAAACATGCTCCATGAAGTTGCGTTATTTTTCAGAGAACATATAGCATTCCAAATTGATTAACCCTTTTACCCAGTGGGTATGATTGAACATATTTGTTTCTAAAATGATATAGCATGTTTACCAACTAGTCAGTGTAGTTGCCTTGGCAACCAAACAAACAGATATGTTAGCCTAGCCAACTGTTCCAGCTTGCTATTAAAAAAATAGATTCAAGACTCAACAATCAAAATTGTGTTTTCATTTGAGTTTTGCTATGAAAAGCAGCTCAAAGAATTAATTAAAAAAATAATAAATAGTGTCTTTCAAGCCAACCAGAAATGAGTATTCAACAATACCCTGGTTTATAGTATGTTAATGTCGGGATCAGGGCTTAGTGTTGCAGGGTTGTTAAGCCCCAGTGAGATCCAGTGTCTTCATCCAGCCATTCCACACCTACAAACACACACCAAAACAAACACACACCAAAACAAACACACACCAAAACAAACACACAGACTTACGCAGATGTGCACATACACATCTTAGCACTCACACACCCACAAAACACCTGACACGCACCATTGCAAAACACGGGCGCATGCATACACACACATACCAATACAGAGACGCATGCACGCACGCACGCACGCACGCACACACACGCGCACAAACACACACAGACACACACACAACCAGCTCAATACTTGAGGAAATGAGAGGTAATCGTGCTAAAGTGTGTTCAGTCGACCCAACATGTTGTCGTTACACACTTATCCCTCTCTCTCTGTCCCTCTCACTCTTTTTCTCTCTGTCACTCTATCTGTCACTCCTGCGCTCCCTGTCTCTCTCTTTCTCTATGTCTGTCTCTGAACTGGAACAGGTGGAGTTTTAATTATGCATTAAAATATACAGGGACCCTCTCCGATCCACTTGACTGCACTCCTCCTCCTGCTATGTACCCCGCCATTGCTTCTCTCCCACTCTCCTCTATCTTGTTCTCCCTCACTCCTCCTCTCTTTCTCTCCTAACCTCTCCCCCCCCCAGTCCCCATCTCCCTCCCCCTTCTTTAGAAGTTGAGGATTGAAGGACACCATTTCAAAGCTGGGCACGTCTCAGAGACTGAAGTGAGGGTTTTGTTCCGCTGCCTGGCACACTTCCGCTCACAGATGCCAGAGCGAGCATTTGGAGGGAGGGTGGAGGAGTGAAGATGAAATCCCACTTAATCTACTGAATCTGCCCTGTCCTGTTCTCTTCTGTTCTGTTCTCTCTTCCAGGACTGTGACGTAGCTAGTAGTCCATGGATATTCAGGATATTCAGCTGCTGCTATCTGAGCATCTAAGCCACTTTTATCAACATGCTCCTCTACTCCCTTTCTCTTTATCTATCCATCTCTCTTCTGTCTTTCTCGACACCACCCTTATAACATATGTCACATTTCTTCTGTGTTACTTTCTAGTAAACACAGATTAGTAGCTCTAGTGTGTCAGCATCTCCTTATTTTTATCTAATCAATAACACTACAACGTTGTTGCACACACCAAGTACCTTTTTATTAGGCTGGACCATCACGCTAATAAGTACACCAACTCTTTGGCATGGAATAGTAGGTCATGTACTCCTCTTTTCTCCACTCCTCTTTTCTCCTCCTCTATAGTAGGATTGTCTGCTACACTACCTGTTGCTCTCACAGCATAATAGCCCCATCAGTTTCATTATCCACCAGCTGTAGCGAGATGAATCAGCATTACAATAAAAGGTTTTCAGCATTAGCATGTGTTTGGCACATCACATTCTAAACCGTAGTATGCCAAAACCCAGGGCAGATACATAAACACACCTTTTTTTTTTGCCTTTTTCTGGTTTAGCCATTCACTTCGCAGCCTGAGTTTTTGGCATTTTGGTCAGGTCTTCATCCACCTCTGTATGGTTTTGAGAGCTTGGAGATGGGGAGCACTGTCCCCTTGATGGTTTAGCATTAAAAGCAATCCAGGACAACGCCTGGTAAGGCTTTATATTTAGCAGGTAATTTACCTTTCTAATTACAGGGCAGCTAAGGAGAGAAATATTAGTTGACCTGTGACAGCAGGATATAAATGACTATCTCAAAATGGCAGTTTGTTTTTGCCCTTTCCACTCTCACAGGCAGCTTGGTGCTAACAAAGGCCTGTCAGCAACAGGAGGGTTGCCAGGTCGACTCCCTGGTCCGATGGGAAACTGCTAATGCAGTCCCCTGGTTTCCATCTCACTTCCTATATTAGGAAGTGAGATGGAAACCAGGGGACTGCATTAGCTCCCCAGCTCTTCATCACCACACCTGTGTTTAATGCGCTATTAGGTAACACAAATCTGAAGAGTCATGCTGCACATGTACCTGCCATCTCTCCCTCTCCCTTTGGACCAGTCTGAGGAGTATTGACTCGGTGGCTGGAAATGAACACAAATTAATGAAAGGAGAGAAAGGGAGGTAAATAGTCCTTGAGTGTGAACAAAGAAGAAAAGACAGAAAAGAGCCCTAAAAAAAATCTGCATTGCAAAGTTTAATCCTTTAATTCAATTACTCAAAGTAAAATGTATGCTTTTTCTGGGTTTTTCTTGGGATGCTGGCAGAAGGTTTCTGAGGTTGCCAGGTAACTGGTACAGGAAGTACTATTGGTTTGTGGTTGGTGCGTGGTCTGGCAGTGTGGACAGACTGTAAAGACACACTCTGACAGGAGGGGAAGGAGTCTAATGGAAGTGCTGTGCCCATAGCAGGGTCACCGTTCTCAGACTCACGCTGGTCCCCAAGCCGTCTCAGCTGCAGCTCCAGGGTCATTATAAGAGTGACCTCCAAAAGCATAGAGCGGTGCTGCATCTGTGCCTGAGTGCCTTTGTGGGTGTGAAAGACTCAGCCCCTAGCCCTCTGTCCTTTGTCACTTACACTCCTGTCTCGTTGGTTACATACACACAGACATACACAAACATAGCAGGACGTTATACGATTGTAACTAGATCTATAAACCGACGACATCACTCATTGTATTCTGTCTAAACCCATTGAACCTTCAGTCTTTAGACACGGTGTCATCCTTTACTGCCTCTCTACATTATGCATATATATTATATATTTTCGCTGTTGACTTTGTCTCTCAAATGGCATCAAGTCCCTTTATGATGCTCTTTGGATTAAACGTCAAATGGCGTTTGATAGCTGGGTTCCGCAGACCAAGACCTGATGCTCCTAGCTGGCTGTAGTAGTTTGTAAGCTACTAAACAGACGACTCAGGACCTTGTGTCCCAAATCGTCATCATGCGGTGCACTAGTTATGACCAATGCACAGGGGACGTTAAGGGCGCAATATGGGACACAGGTGACATGACTCTTCAAGCACTGGGTGAAAAAGACTAAAATAGCTGCCTTCCATGTCTATTAAGTGAATGTGGTCGATCATGACAGCACCATGACTGCTCCTGCCACTTTTGGGCCGGCCTGGAGTGATGACAATGGGGCCTGACAGCACTCGGTGACGGGCCTCTGAGCTTGAGCGGTGGTGGCAGCAGCAGTGCCGGTGACTGACTCCTTAGTAGTTTAGCATTGTGCTCACGTTAGAATTCAGCGTTTATATAGAAAGCTCAATGTCAACGGCTGTCAGTAGCTGCATGTGTTAATATGTACTCGTAATATATGCATTTTTTGCATTTTGAATTGGCGTTCCAAAACCTCTGCAGGTATCAAAAGAAATTACATGTAATACTTGAAAATAGAATTATATTAGTTTCAGTGCGGTAATGAACTCTTATGCCTACCTTTAAACAGCTCCTCTGAAGCTTGTGTGCATTGCAGTGGAAAAAGTCCAGCACATCTGTGTTCCTACAAATGCAGTGAGTTTAAGTCGAGACGACTTTCCTGTGATATAATCAGACCTTGCAAAGCAAGTGGAAGTCATAGGCAAGAACAAACAACGCCATCTTGTCCAGCTTTTATTAGCTTTTTCACACTTTTTGCAAACTATTCAGTACGATTGTCATACCAGACCTTCTCACTCTGATAAGACGCTGTAATGTGCAGCCTCTTTTCAATGCCATGCAAGAATGCTCCATGTCAAAATATCGGACTCCCTGTGCAAAAAAACAGGAAGTCACTATCATCAGCGCAGGGGGCGTTGTCTATTAGAGGTGATGTTGTGTCAGTCTACTCAGGAGGGTTTTAATATACACATCCAGTGAACTTGCTTATTTGTGTGTGTGTGTGTATGTTGGGTGTGAGCGTGTTTGTGTTAGATGGGTTGGGGGGGGTATTTCTTTGTCAGGCTGCTTATGTACTAGTCAGATGAAGTGCACTATGCCTGGAAAAGAGCACCATTTTAGAGACAGCCTCTTTGTCTTTCCCCTCTAATGACAGTGACCATGACAGGGATGAGGGGAGGACAGTAATGTCACATTGATTCATACCAGCTCTGGCTGGGTGGGTTTGCAAAGACTCTGCAGTCATTATCCTTTCTAAATGACATTTAAGTGTGAAGTGATTGTGATGCTGATGGCTGTCCTTCTGATTCACCCTACTGAGGAAAGTGGACACAAACGCAGAGCTGGAAGTTTTAACAGAGTTTTCCTTGACCGCCAGAGGGTCACCTCATTGCGAGTGGCATTGCTGATTGGATAGGTGGGCATTTCTTTCTAATGGATTCCTTTTCAAAACTTGTCTGTATCAATACAGTCATTCAGGCTTGTCTGCTACTTGGCAATTCATGGAAACCATAGGACGGCCCAAACAGATAAGAACATAAGAGATCTATGACCCCGCTATAACTGATTGTCTCTCCAGTTTGGTGCTGCTGTTATACCCTTTTCTACAAGGGACACCGACTGAGACCAAGGTCTCTTTTAGAGAATGGCCATGGGTATACATGTTTACACATACAGTTTAGGTACAACGATTAAGAATTACGCAAAACAGATAAAACAAAACGATCACAGATATCACAAAAAAATACAGCAGCAGATTGTTACATTTACACAGAGGTTATTCCCCTGATAGCACAAGAACTTGCATTACATGATGTCGTTACAAACAACACAAAAATAAAACTCCTCCAGTAAGTGTTTAAAATGGGCAAATGCTGTGGCTGACATTCTGTCTCGTCTCTCTCCTGCCAGTCTATACGGGAGGTGACAGGTTATGTATTGGTGGCTCTGAACCAGTTCGACTACCTGCCCCTGGAGAACCTGAGGATCGTCAGAGGAACCAAGATGTATGAAGATCGCTATGCTCTGGCCGTCTTCCTCAACTACCGCAGAGATGGGAACTTTGGCCTGCGCCAGCTGGGACTGAACAACCTGACAGGTATATGTTCATGGTCTGAGATTGATGTCCCTGTACATTCCACCTCTGTCCAAAACTCTGGGGCCGCTCGATTCCTCTGCTACTCCTGTGTTCTCTTAAATTGCCATCTAATTAAACACTGCTCATAGTAGAATTTTGGAATGAAATAAAACCAGTGCATACCAGTACAGCTGTCAATGTACTGTATCTTCAACATTCTCATCATCGCTTTGTTTCTAAATAATAGTCTGATGCTCTCCTTAAAGGGGTTTGTTGAGGTTGACTGCAAATGTTTGTTTTGACTCCAGATGTTTGAAGCCATCCAAGGACAAAGTTTACAGTACAAATAGCCACATGCCAATAAAACTTGATGGTCCTTTAATTCTCTGTTAATTGACATTCTCTAGGTCTACTCAGCCTAACTTCAGCGAAATGGTGACATTTTCTGACCAAGTGTAAAGTCAAAATCTCTGCAGGTAAATTAATTAGAGCAGCTTCTGTCTGCCTAGGTGTAAGGCTGTTGTGGTTTCTCTGTGGTACATAACTCACTCCTTGAGAACGTATAGCTCGCTGTTATTCCAGGCTATTTATATTTTTCTGAAATGGAGTAATCCCTTCAGTAGATTTTTCTGAATGGCGATTGGCCGCCTGACCTGGCCTTGCAAAGCACACCAGGCATGCCAAGTCCCCAGCAGAACCAAGCAATGGCAGTGTGGGTCGCATAGGAAGGGGGGCTTGTTTTGCCTGGAAGAGAATCAGATGCGAGTATGTGCAGCGAAATACGCAATGTAAAAGCAAGCATTACATTTAGGCAGATGTTATTTGCACCCAGGTGTCCGTAGCCAACAATGTAATTTGCACCCAGGTGTCCGTAGCCAACAATGCTATTTGCACCCAGGTGTCCGTAGCCAACAATGCTATTTGCACCCAGGTGTCCGTAGCCAACAATGCTATTTGCACCCAGGTGTCCGTAGCCAACAATGTAATTTGCACCCAGGTGTCCGTAGCCAACAATGTAATTTGCACCCAGGTGTCCGTAGCCAACAATGTAATTTGCACCCAGGTGTCCGTTGCCAACAATGCTATTTGCACCCAGGTGTCCGTAGCCAACAATGCTATTTGCACCCAGGTGTCCGTAGCCAACAATGCTATTTGCACCCAGGTGTCCGTAGCCAACAATGTAATTTGCACCCAGGTGTCCGTAGCCAACAATGCTATTTGCACCCAGGTGTCCATAGGCAACAATGATATTTGCACCCGGAATGGAAATAGCCCATATACAGCTGTGGTGCAGTGGTCTCTTAATTTTTTCCGGAGCTGTATCTATATGGTGTTTATAATGGCACTATATTCACACTTTGGCCTTGGCCGGCTCAAAACATGCATATCTGTGTTGAGACTTGGAATTATTAATCATATATTCCACTAGAACCAATGTATAAAGTAAAATTCAGGTCATCAAATGCACCTTTGAAACTTTGATAATATGGATGTAAATTCCCCATTCCCCAATGTCCCCATCTAACATTAGCTAGCTAATGTCATTGGACAAATCTGTTACTACAGTCTAAAATTGAACTATTAGCCCTATTGTGGTGGTTAAAAACTTAATATTGCTATATGGCAACACAGCAGAGTATTTCGATTAACTGCAGGAAATGTGAAAGTTTCACATTTTGCCCAAGCATGTTCAGCTGTAGCCAGTTAGGGCTAGCTAGCTAACACTAACACTACTAGTTAGCAAAACTACTGTATGCCTTCATCATTGCTGGCTAACGTTTGCTAAATTACCTGGCTAATGTCTAACATTTGCTAAATTAGCTGGGCATAGCTAACCACAGAAGTTTGCACTTTGGATCATTTAAGTTTAATTATACAAACAGCGAGAAAACTCAATGATGTTGAAAAGGTTATATTTTGTGTTTAATGTAGCCTACCTTTTTTAATTGAATCCTCCTTTGGTACATGCAACCGTTGAGTCACGTAGCTATCGACTTCTGTATTTTTTTGACTTTATTGTCATCGAACGAGTACAGTAGTACGAGTACGAGTAAAGTACGAGTACAGTACAGCGAAATGCAGTAAAAACCATAGCCCGTATGAGGGCCGAACTCACAACCCAGAGATTGAGACTGACACCCTACCTACTGCGCTAAGGAATCAACTGCCAGTGCCGAGTGACCAGTATCCTTTGGCGTCTGCTGCCGTTGATGCACATAGGTATTCCTCACATTTTGCGTCATTTATTTGGGTGGGTGTATATAGCCGATTAGCTGCCGTGTGGCTATTCTCACCTGGGTGCAAATAGACGCTCCATTACATTTATCATTAGCTGCTAGCCTTTAACTTCATCAACATCTGAATTCAGTCTGTCTCACTTTTAGGCTTCCTCTGTACATGCGCACACTGTCAAAACATTGGTCCATTACCTGCAATTCCCCTTCACCACTCTGCAGTTGTACATAGTCACCCCCCTGCATTATCCAGTTGCTTTTCTTGTAATTTTTGTGAAGTCGTTCTGTTTTTTCTCTACCTACGTCTCTATTCTTGAGTTATTTTTATTGTGTGCGTTTTTATATATTCACAGTTTTTTGCTTCTGTTCTAATAGCAGTTAGCTCCATAAAGGCCAAGCCTCCATTACTGAAGACTGGGGCTGCAACCTATTAACTATTTGGTTCATTACTTCTATCCATGAGCATTGGTGGCGATCTAAATTGACCAAAGTGTGCCATTTGAGAGGCAACATTGATAAAATCAAATAAAGATCTATAGCTGATCCCCCACAGCGATGTCCTACTGCCGGGACTTGAGGCAAGACTGGTTCCCAACCCGATCTGGAAATGTATTTTCTCACCTCCCTCCCCATTCACACAAGTAGATGGTTATTACTGTAGTTTAACCATCACATTCATAACAGTTAAAAGCACCTGAAGTGAAAATGGTTCTGACTAACTCCCCCTGTCTGTCTCTCGCTCTACCGAAAGGATATTGACACATTTTCTTCAGACGTTGGCGTCCTTCCATTAGCATTTACACAAGTGCACCTTGAAGAATGAGTGGTAAACAACAGAATTACCACTCATGAACATCACGCAGAGCTGCGTGCAAAACAGTGGACGGCCCTTGATATTTTCGAAGTGCTGACTTTGTGTCAATTATACTCAGCATGAGATATTTAAGATGCTATTAAAACCTGTTTCCATATAAATCACTAGTTTTGCCATTAGATGCAGACCAGGTCTGTCAGGAACCCTTTAGGTGCTCTGATACAGTCATGCGTGACAGGGTCTGTAATAGACGGTTAACCCATAGCCTCTCCTCACTCACTGTCTCCAGAGGGGCAGGATGGAGGTCACACGCTGCACTGTAGTTGGTGTCAGTCTGCTTAGTCCGAGAGAAAAACAGAGACGAGGGAAATGGAGAGAAAGAGACAAATAATATGGAAAAGATATGGAAGTAGATGGAACCAGAGGAGGGCGAGTAAAGGCGCTCACAGACAGCCCAAGGCGGAGTGGTCCATTTGTAGTCAGTTATGCCTAGGCAGTGGGTGGAGTCATATCCGTGTGGCCCAGTCAGTGTTGGGAAGGCCGCTCAACCAGTCTGAAGCGAGGCAGAATAGACATTTTGTTATTTTTCTGAATCAGTGCCATCTGTGTCGACCAATTGCAGGGGAAAACACAATGTTGTGATACGTCGGCACGTGTGTCCAATCAATTATATTTGTTTGTTTCTTTGCTATAGTCACTGGTGGCTGTCACACTGTTAATGAACGCACCACGCTTGACTGGACGGAATAGGAGGTGTGCTTGCTAGGCTACTCTGTGAATCTCCATTAGGTGTGACGAAAACCCTTAAGACACAAGCTCTTTCTCTGAGATGCAGAGAAAGAGCGGTAGTGTAGGAGAAAGGGGGAGTGAGTGTGTGTTGGAGATGGGGAGAGGAATAGAAAACATGGAGATGGAGAAAGGGAAATACATTCAGAGATTGTACAAGGATAGAGAGAGGCAAAAGACAAGAGAAAACGGTGGCCAGAGACCAAACCAAAAGTGTTCGGAATTTTTGTTATTTTTTCTGTTACGTAAGAATACCCCAAGTGTCAGAATAGATTTCATTCACATGCAGGGCACAAATAAAGAAGTGAGTTTCTGTCTTTCTCCTGGCTAGCTATGAGAGAGTGAATAATTTAAACTACACTCATTGTTCCACTTCATCATTCCTTCCTCGATAGTCTGAAAAACACAAACTCACACATGCCCTCTATCAACATACATGTTGGTAATGCATTCATCTACTGTACATATCAGCATGTATTTTATTGGGTAGGACTTTTGTCTTTGTGAAGGAATATGTTACAGAGTAGCTTTTTGTAGTGACAAAAGTGTCTCTTTATTGCTCTTACAAATGTTAACCCACATGACATCCTGTTTGAAACAGCACTCTGTAAAATGCACAATGGCAAGTGCCGATAAGTAATTCCCCCAAATTTGTTGTAAATAATTGTTATATGATGTACACTCAGAGGTTACTTCCCTGCTTAACCACACCTTCAGTCTCCTGATATAACCCTCTTGGTCCTACCTCATTAACCTTGCCTCAATAACCCAGCCCTTAGCATCAATAACCAGCAGTTTTTAAAGACAACAACCAAGTAAGTGACCCAATGCTACCAATCTAGCAGTTGAGTCATCCGAATACTCCAGATTGTTTTAAAGTGTAGGTTGAGCACAGAGAGTAGTATGAGTCAAGAGGAAACAGTGAAAAGGCAGAGTGGTTTTTGAAATGGAATCATCCCATCCATGCCCTGGGGCAAGTGGATAGGAGAGGAGGAGGGAGGAGAGGAGTGGTGTGGAAAGGGGAGTGAGGAGAGGGGTGTTGTGGAGAGAAGAGGAGGACAAGGGTCTTCACAGCAACTGGTCTCTCCCTTCCTCGTCGCCTGTCTCTTTACATCTGTCTTCTCTAGAATACGTCAGCAGGCTCCAAGCAGTAGAGTCATTTGTAGTGGCCCCCTTGGATGTCCCTGTCATGTTATCATGTCCTTTCTTTCCAACCCTGCTCTCTGGAGATGTGTAAAAGGATCGATACGATCTATAAGCGACATATAAGAGGATAAAGGTTATTAAGTACACACAGGGCTAATCTGGAGGCAGATTAAATGGACCCCTCTGTATTGAAACAGACCTGAGTTCCTAGGAGGTAGAAATTGCCCTGGATAAAATCAATTTGTAGCTGGTATATTGCAATGTGGCTCTATAGATTTTTCCACTAGGGTCTGTGTAGGAGAAAAATAAGGAAACTCATGGGTTTCCTGGGACATGGGTTGTGCGGATGTCAGATGTGCCTCTGTTGCCCCTTTCAATCAGACTTAAGTTAGTCATCCTTTTGAATATAAAATAGGAAACACAGTAAAATACCGACTACAACATACTGAGGTGAAACAGGGAGTTATTAGATAGTCCTGTGTTTCTACAGACTGTATTTCTGTTTCTGTCTGTCTCTCTCAACCTTATCGCTCTTAATCTCTCTGTCTCTTTACCTTTTTGTCTCTTTCTGTCTCCCTCTACCTCCTTGTCTCTCTTTCTCTCTCTACCTCTCTCTCTCTATTAGTATCTGTTTTCCTAAAATCCCCCCAGCAATTCCTCTGGTCTCCCTGTCTCCACCTGTCCTTCCAGAAGCAGATGATTGGAGTTAATTATATGTCTTCCCCAGAACAGTGACAAGAGGTTAAACGCTGCCACTTCGTTTGACATTTCCAAAGTGCAGCTATGCTTTCCATTTCAGATTAATTGCAGTTATTTTCATGCTTAGGCAAACATTTTCTCTTCTTATTTTATTTTGAGCCACCATGAACACAAACGTTACTGTAGCTAGCAGCCAAGGCTAGTCAAGCTGGGCTCAGTCTTTTCGCATGGTAACTGCTGCCCACTGAGCTGTCACAAGAATAACTGCCTCAATAAAAATACATAACATAGATGAGCCTGTCAGTAGACACATTTTCATTTTTCATTGTTTTCTACCAGCTAGTTGCCTGATTTCCCATAGTTTTGTTCAGTCATTGTTGCTCGTCCATTTTTTAACCCCCACTAGTTCTCTGCAATAAATCTGTCCCCACCCCCAAAAAAAACAGTCTCCACTCCCATCAGCCAGATGTGCTTCTCTCACTTTCTCTGTACACAGTGAGCTGACACACACACACAAACACTCTCTCTCTCTCTCTCACACACACACACACACACACACACACTTCACTGCTCACAGTCCATCTGTTATTTCTTATTTTTCTTATTTTTACACTTTCTCTTTCACTCTTGTCATGAATCTCTCTCTCATCAGTGCTACTTAAACTGAAACTTACAGCATGTACATGTGTATTATTTAATGTACTGTACGCACACAATCACACACACACTGAATATTGTGTTCAATATGCACTTCATCACCCTGCATTTGCTCAAGGGGAAAATCTGGATGATCATACATTAACTTCAACGAGCGCTGCTCAGTGTTTCGTGAAAGTATTTTGGATCATGAAATGGTGCTCATGAGGGATGGAGGGATGAATAGTCCGATGGATGGATGGATGGACAAGGTGAAAATGAAGGACAAGTGGAATCAGTTACATTCTCTCCTAAAGGACATCAGAGTCAGTGTCTGGCCTGTCTCTTACTGACAAACCACCACAGGAGAAATGGAGGTATGAACGGAGGAATGGATAGAAGGATAGACATGACAAGGTGAAAATAAAGGACACGTGGAATCAGTGTTGTCCTGACAGGTCTTTGGACAGCGTCTCCCCAGCCTGGTCTCTGTCTGTCTATGAGAAACCCCCAGAAGAGGAAGGTCCATGGTTATATACCGAATAGGACCATATTCCCTTCACAGGGTACTACTGTTGACCACACCACATAGAATTCAAGGAATAGGATGTAATTTGGAACACATCCTGTGTCTGTCATTCTGTTCCTTTCTCCACTTCTCTCTCTCTATTTTCCACCTCTCTCTCTACCTTTCTCTGACTCAATCTCCATCTCACGCTCCACCTCTCTCTCCGTTCTCCAGCTTTCTCATCCCCTCTTGCCTGGCAGCTTCCAGACCTCAGGTTGCTTCCAATTGTGTGTCTAATTTATTAGTTCTCATGCAATTACTCCTGTGTCATACTCAATATTTCATCGCTTGGGGGAGGGCAAAAGGGAGTTTTTTTTTGAAGGACAACATTCATATTGTCACATTTGCAAGCTCACTAATGCGGTTTAGGAACAGCATGTTAATACCAGCATACACCAGCATGGAATGTTCTCACCATTACGTATTAGGTACGCAATGCACAGACATTATGTACGAGGCGGCATTAGTCAACAATAGTGTTTGTTTATGTCATTGATTTACATGATTGTCCATTGGAGCAAATAGTATAAAAAGGTTCTGTAACTTAAAGGAATAAGAAATAATACATTGGTTGTCTCCTTTCCTTGCACTTCACATACCGTTCACATACCGTACTGAATTTAAAATTAAATGTCCAGTTTCCAAAAATTCCCTGTAGCCAATCCCACCTCCACATTGCTTTTCAATAGTTGACACTTCATGAGGAAGGAAAGATTTGGACGCAACCATTTTTTTTTGGAAGTGAGAGTAATGACATTGGCAGCTGTAAGATTTGAGTTCAGTTTCCTAAAGCAATCCCTCCCTCACTTTCAAATTATCTGTTGCTTTCTATTTTGGAGGGAGTAGCCATCATGCGCACGGGGCCCTGTGGTTAAAGGTAGTGCACTATATAGTGGAAAGGTTGTCATTTGGAACACACAAATGATATTAAATCATCACCTTCATCTTACCCTCCTGCCTTCCACCAAATAAAGTACAGAAAAATCATCACACAAATGTAGCCTTAACAAAAAACAATGTGTTTCCATCTTGAAGTAAACAGGTGTGTACATTGTGAGCATTCTGAGTCTTTAGGTGAATTGTCTTCTTGATACTCCCAGGTGTGGAAGCAGTCTTGCTTCTAGAACTGCAACTATTTCTAGTAAAATAAAGCTGGCATTGGAAAGTACACAACATAGAAACACCCCTCTCTCTTCCCTAACATTTCTCTTCAAGTTCTCTTCAGTACTGGAGGAGTCTGTCTGAAAACAGTCTGAAAACATTGTCTGAAACTTCCTCAACTACCCTGAGAATAACAATAAGTACAAAAGGAAACATAATAATGAAAACCATGTAGTATTTTCCTCTTGTCTCTTATAAATAGTAAGAATGAATAAGACAAAAAAAAGAACTAAAGCCTAGGGAAACAAAGTTGAAAAGCGTAAAAGAAAAAGAAAATAAGAAAAAAGACCCCTTCTTCCAGGGACTTCTTTATTTAACATCAAACTTTTTATAGCATTTGGAGGGTAAATCACTGTGGTGATTACACTGACATCAAATGGAAAACGCTGGGGCTAATGCTAATACTGTATAGCGTTAGTTAGCTGGCTAACTTCAGCCCAGTGCTGGCTGGGCCCCATGGTGGAACCAGAGTTATTAATAATGGATTGGGTGTCATCATTAAGAAACTGAATGATTAAAACATATCTCCCAGCTTCAAACGGCACTTTGCTCCAACCTTAAAAAAGCCTTAGGATGTAGGCTAGTACAGTCCCTATTGTTACTAAGCTACATATTTACATGTGGTATTCGCAACTAGGGTTGTATAATAAACTGCCATAAACATTGTCATGCATTAGTTGTATTTTCTAGTAAAATTAACCCCTGTATGATATAGGCTAGCCTCAGTCCCTCCTGTTGATTTGAAGCTATAAAAAAACAATTAACATATGTCATCAGTGCTCTGAAGAAAAATACATTAATTTACCTCTTAGTAGTATACAATATTGGCACTGGTAATGACTTAAAATCTCCAGTACTATCCAAGCGTAATTTTGACTTTTATCTGATTATACTCTATTGGCCGGTTTTGTTGATATAGAGTAAACCTAGTCTAGGACTAAAAAATTCTAGCTCACTTAGAGATGAGTTAAAACACACTGCTGCATGCTTCGTCATTGGCTTTGGGTCAAATCCAGGCATACTGTAACAGTGACCTCTTGGTCTAAAACTATCTGAGAGTACCTATCACTTATGTTCACGTTAAACCACAAGGTTTATTGCAGATAAAGACAAACAATTCACTTAACTGTGCAGTGAAGTTTTTCCTCTGGGCTTTTTTTTTCAACCTGCCCATGACTATGCTTCTTTTGTGGGTGTGGTAGCTAAGCAAGCTTTACTGGCCTGCACTGAACATATGTTAAAATTAGGGCTGTGGAAGTTAACACATTCATACACAGACAGCAATCCCAATCCATCTGGGAACTGATAGGTAAAATATTCTCTGGCCTGAAGATCACCAGTGTCACGATAATTCCAAATAGGACGAGATTTTGTATCGCATTTCCCACTTTACTTGATCACACTAAAAGTAATATTTTTCTCTATGTTGCACACTTGCATATGTCTTACTAATTAGGAAAAGGGTTGTTAGTACACAGTAGGCAGTTTGAGTAAGTCATTTTTAGATGCAGATATTATCTAAGCCCCCAGACATGATATCCCCATATCATTCCATCTGTCTGCGTTAGTGGTGATCTGCTGAGAATAAAGTCATGAAACGTGTCTTTAGGGAGTCGTCACCCTTGCCTCTGCCTGCACTTAGGCCTGTTAGGACCAGATAGGACCTGTCAGGACTAGTTAGGTTTACTTAGGACCAGTTAGGACTATTTAGGACCTGCTATTGGGCCTGCTAGAACCTCTTAGGCCCTGTTAGGACCAGTCAGGACTTCTTAGGACCTGCTGTTGGGAACTGTTATGGGACCTCTTAGGACCCATTAAGACCTGTTAGGACCTGTGGAGGAGAGATTACTAGTACATCCAATAAAGAAGCCTTATGTGCATCCAGACTGCGTGTGGGTCCGTGTGTATGGAAAGAGATAATTAAATGAAAGAGTGCAGGAATGGGGTTCTGGGCTGTGCCCACCAGGGCCTGGCTACTGAATAATGGACCTGCTCCGATGGACTGAGGAGCCCAGCCAAAAATGGACTAACTGATGAGCCCTAGTGCTGGACCCTGCTGCACCCCATTTCCCTCTGTCTGAAGGGTCACTAGAATGTAGGCAGGGGGCTGAGGAACCTTGTGTGCCTCTTGGTACCTTCATCTAATGTTTTGAAGGAATATTTTTTAGCAGTGGTTGGGATGAACCAGCCAAAACCAGACTTTTGCCTCATTAAAAGTTAAAGTGAGATTGCATGGAATTTTAATGTCAATTAATAATCAAAACATAGCCTAGTCAGCCTCCTCCCTCCGGCAATGTTTTAGTTAGCTCTGAAACAGTACAGTCGGCCTCGTTCTCAGCCTGGAGGATTATGGGTAAAACGGACATCCACAACATACTGACCTGACAACAAGAGGCCTATATTCTGTTGCAATGTCCACACCAGCATATTATTTAGAATAAATATTTGATTTAAATTCTACTGAGTACCTGTTTTAAACTGGACTAGTGTAACCACGGTGCTGTCCTTTATTTGCACTGTGAGGACTGTCTGCCCCATGCCATTGCCCCAAATGCCTCCCTTTAATATATCCCCTGATATCTAGAATAGGCTGTAGATTAGGCCTTCTCCTTAACAGCCTCCATCTTTCACACCACCACAGTGGGAACCTTTCTTCCAATCCCAAACCGTTTGCCACTGATGTGAACACACCTTTCTCTCCCCCAGACCCACAGAGATGTTGCTTTAATGGGAACGCATTTCATCCTCAGAGCACAGGGAAATGTTAATGAAACACTTTAAAAGGGTTAGGCCAATTATTTCTCTTCCTGTCAATTGCATGCGTCTCATTTCTGAAATGTCAGGGGTGCATGCGAGCAGGGGGAAGAGAGGGTGTGGGAGGGGATGATGGAATAATTTGGGTTTTCTTGGTCAGAGGTAAGAGATTGAGAAAGGACAGAGAGAGGATAGACGGAGGAGGGGAGATGTGGGGAGATGAGGAGGAGGGAGAGGAGACATATAGATGGGTGAGAGGGCATGCGGAGGGGACAGTGAGACACAGAGAGTTCATGGTTCAACAAGGAATCGCATCCTGAGGGAGGAGGAGCTTACACATGACCCCAGTATTGGTCCTGACTCACACACTAACCTACTACCACTACCCTTCAACTGTCAGCTGAGACTCAGCCCAGCCCAGCACACTGCTCTCTTTGTGAGAGACTAGCAGAGTGGGGCTGTATAAGCCAGCTCGCCTCTCATCCCCTTCACTCCTCCTACCCTTCTCCTCACAGCATCGTGGCTCCATTCATTATTAATACATTTTCTTTGCACTTGCTGGGCTAGGCTAGCTGGGCCTTAGAGAAGCGGAGCAGAGCAGAGCAGAGCAGACAGCCATGTAACCCGGAGCAGAGGAAGAGCTACCGTGACACACGGAGGCGGCATTAGGCAGGGCCATCCATGTGTAATGGGACATGAAGAGCCCTTGCTGCTCCGTCGGGCCCCTGTGGAGCCCCATCTACAGCTCATCCACCTGGATGTTACGGCACACATGAATTAATCCACTAAATATGCAGAGCGCTGCCTCACATTAACAGTATGCACACACGCATGTCAACCATGCAAGCACACACTCGAACGCACATACACACACTCATACAGAAGCTGGCCATTTAGTTTGTGTAAAGATCTCTTTTATTCCTCATCCCCTCTCCTTCATCACCACCTATTAGGTCACACAGGTTGGTGTGAACCATCCCTGAAAGTAGTAGGTTTGACAGACCGTCCAATGTCTGTCAAAAGCTCCTCTGAATGGCAATTAGGACTGTCAATCAGGTGCCACATGATGGTCAGATCTTATGGGAAAAAGCAGCTGCAGAAACCAAAACAAAATGTTTGTATTTACATACACATCCCAAACCTAAATATATAGAACATTTTCTAACACACACACGCTCTCACATGCACAGACACACAAAGCAAATGGGCAAACAAAAACATAGCCCAGGACTGGTTCCCCAGTCCTCTGATGTGGAATCCCAGTTCTCTGTGGTGGATCCCCAGTCCTCTGTGATGGAAACCCAGTCCTGTGGTGGATCCCCAGTCCTCTGTAGTGGATCCCCAGTCCTCTGTAGTGGATCCCCAGTCCTCTGTAGTGGTTCCCCAGTCCTCTGATGTGGAATCCCAGTTCTCTGTGGTGGATCCCCAGTCCTCTGTGATGGAAACCCAGTCCTGTGGTGGATCCCCAGTCCTCTGTAGTGGATCCCCAGTCCTCTGTAGTGGATCCCCAGTCCTCTGTAGTGGATCTCCAGTCCTCTGTGGTGGATCTCCAGTCCTCTCTGTGGCGGAAACCCAGTCCTCTGTGGTAGATTCCCAGTCCTCTCTGCGGTGGATCCCCAGTCGTCTCTATGGTGGATCCCCAGTCCCCTCTGTGGTGGATCCCCAGTTCTCTCTGTGGTGGATGCCCAGTTCTCTGTGGTGGATCCCCAGTCATTTCTGTGGTGGATCTCCAGTCCTCTCTGTGGTGGATTCCCAGTCCTCTCTGTGGTGGATTCCCAGTCCTCTCTGTGGTAGATTCCCAGTCCTCTCTGTGGTGGATCCCCAGTCATCTCTGTGTTGGATTACCAGTCCTCTCTGTGGTGGATTCCCAGTCCTCTCTGTGGTGGATTCCCAGTCCTCTCTGTGGTGGATCCCCAGTCATCTCTGTGTTGGATCCCCAGTCCTCTCTGTAGTGGATCCCCAGTCCTCTCTGTAGTAGATCCCCAGTCCTCTCTGTAGTGGATCCCCAGTCCTCTCTATAGTGGATCCCCAGTCCTCTCTATAGTGGATCCCCAGTCCTCTCTGTGGTCGATCCCCAGTTCTCTCTGTGGTAGGGATCTCTATGCTTTCATTTAGTTGGCATTTATTATGAATGCCAGTTGTCTTTTTGAGAGATGTTCATTCCAATGCAACACTCCAAATGGGTTCTTCAGCTGTGCCCTCTAGGAGAGCCCTTTCTACAAGTAGAACCCTTTTATAGTCCAATTAAAGCCGGGGTCCATGTAGAACCCTATCTACCGCGAAAACGGTTATATGAAGGGTATCCCCAAAGTGACAGCAAAACAACCCTTTTGGACCCTTTTTTATTTCTTTGAGCCAGTCTGACACACATGTTAATGAGCTGGCACAAACACATTCTTATTTTTGCTTGCTCTCTTTCTCTCTATTCTTAGTCTCTCTATTTGTTTAGACAGAAAACCAGTTTGTGTCTGCTAGCTGATGATAACATCACCTGAAATGGAACAATTACATCTATCACATGGCAGCCTATTTCAGCACGTCAACAGGCAAAATATCAACACCTTCTGTTATCCATAGTTCCGTGTGTATTTGTGGCAGCAACATCATTTGTTTTTACTGTTTTGTTCTGACTCTTGGGATTCTGTCTATATAAGGCATTCACGTATTGCCTTGCATAAAATGTCCAGTTTTGCTGTGTTTAATCAAGTTAAAAAAGGCAAAGACCATTTTCCCACCCACATTGGGTTGTCTTATTGGTTTAGTGTTTTTCCTTTAACATGGCCTGATTTTGCTAATCGCCCACCACCCCAGTCTCCACCTGTTACTTTCTGCTTTTCTTACAGTCAGCGGTAATTTATGAAGCACATCCACCATCTCACTGTTGAGTTATTTTATTTTAATATAAGATGCTTGCTCTAGCAATGAGATAAGCCTGAAAGAGCAGCACCTAAATGCCAAATTGTAAAAAATTACATTTTGTTTCTAATTAATGTTTAAACAAATGTATGTATTGTTTTCAGTCTGACCTACTGTATCTCTTTCTGAATTCTCTTTCTACTTTTCTCTCTTATATCTCTTAGTCTCTATTTTTTTCTCTCTGCTCTTTCTTACTCTACTCCCTTTGTACTATCTACTCTACCTGTACTCTCGACTCTCTCTTTTCTGTCAGTATTTTCTCTTTACTATATCATTTTCTCTCTCTACACTCTCTCTCTACTTTCTCTTTTACTCTCTCTTCACCTAAATTCCCTCCCTATATTTTTAGATTTGCATCTTCTAATCGTTATAGTTTTGTATGAATATGTTCCTTTATGTAAAATGATTTAAAGAGCAAGATGACGAATTGCATTGTAATATCAGATGTATATCCCTTCCCATATATCCGCAGCAATAATGGAACGATAGAATTTAACAGTATTTAAAAAAAATTACAGTGTGCTCAATTTCTGTTCATGTGTAATGTATCAGTGTGCAATCTAAACGGCTACAACAAATCTTAAAAATCCTGGTGTGAATAGGAAGTGGGGATTAGGGAGAGTTGGTTTGAATGCCAACTGGTATGTCTGCAATTACCTAATGTCCACATGGAAAATATTTTCTACACATTGCCCTTTAAAATATTGCCTCATACAACATCTTGCTCAGTAACCGCATTTCTCTGCACAGTTTTAATGTGAAGAAGAACATACAGTATAAAAACATAATGACAGATTTGATGGAGTGTCTGTATTAAAGTGGGCGGGCAATTAGTTCGTTTAACATGATGGGATCTTTTTGTGTCTGTAAAATGTATTATGAGCAAAATGCCAATGGAACTGCCTTCGTGAGCATATATTGATAGAATGGCCATCATAAATCATGTCACGTGATTATGTTCTGTGGTCCTCCCAGCACGCCTCAGGAAACCATGCAGTTTATTAGGATGCAGAATAAATATTAAATGTATGCGTGGCTGCCATTTGAAAAATAAACACAGTATCACTCTCATCCATAATAATCTCATAATTTAGGATAGCAAGCTGTTGGCTAGAATGCAGGAGTAAAGACCAAAGTGAGGAAATGCATAACTGCATCAGTTGAGTGTAAAATGCTGTGATGAAACATAAAAACAAAATAACTGTTGGTACTACATCATCACACACTGTTTTTACAGCCATTAGATTCGAACAGAGATAGAAGTGTGATTTCACTTCTCTGAACCTCTTCGTTCTCCTCTATTTTAGCCAGAGATGACAATTATTAGGTCTAGGTCATGGCTGAAATCCTCCTCAATCAATCAAATGTAATTTCTAAAGCCGTTTTTACATCAACAGTTGTGACAAAGTGCTTTTACACACACACAGTCCTATAAAAGCACTGGTGGCCAGTCCAGTTCTGGCTGTGCTGGGTGAAGATTATAAGAATACGTTTTGGGCCATGTCAATGTTTTTGCATGTTAAGATGACCAGCGGGTCAATAAATGCACGTGGGCTTTGTCCAGAGTCCTTAAAGAGAATCCAAGTCAGCTGCAGAACCAGGTGGACAATTTGATCTGCAACACAACCAGGAGGACCTTGGACAGGGACAGCCAGGAGACATCCCAGCCAGGTAGTCCTGAGGCGTGGTCCAAGGGCTCATGTCCTCCTGAGGTTAAACAGGACACCGGGGACGTTAGAGAGAGCATTCTTGGGATCCAAAAGGATACCTGAGCAAACTGTTCAGACTGACCCTTGTCCCCCGTCACATTATCTGATGCGACGTAAACGACTGAGACAAGACAGGACAGACTGACCCGAATCCTCCATCACAATATTATAGCAGTGTAGAAGTAGTGGCTGAGACAGGGGGGGTCCAGAGACGCTGGGGCCCCATCAGAAGGTAATCCCAGACTGGGCCCACCAGGCAGGAAGTAACTCAGCCTACTTTGAGATCAGACCCAAAGGGACACCAACCAACCGCAACCACCCTGAAAGCGTGCCGAGTTTAGTCCACAGAGTTCACTCCTATTGCACTCAGACAGTTTTGTTTAAGCCTCCCTCCCTTTCTCCCGCCTTTTTACTTAAGCAGATGCTCTGTGCTTAGGATAATTCCATAATCCTTTAATCTCTGCCATTTTTCATGAAGATTCAATGGGGAAAATGTCATGAACAATAGGCAAACTGTAACCAGATGGTTTCAAATGCAATTACTACCCCTTGTAGAGGAGAGAGGAGACTGTGATGGACACAGTGGCAGAGGTAGGATTGTGGCCCCCAACGACAACGGCCTACACTGTGTGTGTGTGTGTGTGTGTGTGTGTGTGTGTGTGTGTGTGTGTGTGTGTGTGTGTGTGTGTGTGTGTTTGACTGTCTCTCACACAAAGCAATACTACTGGCTGGCTGGTGAGAATGCCAAGAGCAATAAGGTCATGAGGAACTGACACACCAGCAAACAATCGAAACAAACAAACAAAAATATTTTTTCTTCTAACCACACTTCCTTTACCACCCTTATTCTACCAGCAGTGCTCGTCCACAGCCACAGATAGTGGCTGTTTAACAGTATTCTGAGCCCTCGTGATATATATGGATTAATAGCCTATTGGATGTATAGATCGAGTCCTTGGGACTAAAATATTATTTTTGCTAAAAATGCATTGTTAACAAATAGTTCATTTTTAGTTTTTTAGTAGATGATGAAAAAATTAAATAAAGTTCGGTTATACTTTATTTTGAGAGTCACAATTTCCATCTGTAGATGTTCTATAGAGAGTAATCTATCAACAAACTTTCAACAAACTTTAAACAAACTATTGGTTGATAAACAACTGCTTGCTAAGGTTAAGATTAGGGTTAGGCTTAGAATTAGGTTTAGGGTAAGGGTTGAGTTTAGGGATAGAATAAATGTTTGGGTTACGATATAGATAAGGGTTAGGATTACAGTAGTAGATAATTAGTTAAAATGTTACAGATAGTCGAAAGACAATCTGTAGACTACAGGCACACTTTTGGCCTGTAGTCTACTCTCAAAATAAAGTGTTGCTGAAAGCTCCATCTGAACAAATCCGTTTGAACTTTTTACATATGCCAGTATAAAGGACCCATGTACTCTGCTCTTAACAGACAACAATCATGTTTCCCTCTGATTTCCTCTTATTTCATTATTTTCCTTTATGAATTGGTTTGTTATTGATGCCAACCTTGTGGGGGTACAATGATTTTTTTTTTATGCAACTGCAGTCTTTTATTTATTGACAGTGTCATTAGTTTTCAATGGTTGGTATGGGGTAGAGGTCTTGTTTTCCACCCAAACTGTCCTCCTCTTCTGGACACAAATGACTCATTGTGAACTAGGTAATCGACCTTGGTCCATTTGAATAATAAGAAGGAAAAAAAATCGATGACCGTATATAATGCATTTCTTTAGACCAGAGCAAAAGAAGGCTCCGGATGGGCCCTAGTCAAAGTAATGACTGCAGTTAATAAGATGGTGTTAGGTTTTTCAATGCTCTACATTCTGGCCCTCCATCCCTCCTGATCATTATGATGATCACCTGATGGTCACATGACTCTCTTCCCGCTGTGCTTGTTCAGGCGTGAATGTCATCAGTGGCGCCATTTCCCCTCTACTCACGACAGCCCCTATATGCATTTATAATACCACTGCCTGACCACTGCTGCACAAGCAGAACAAAAACCTCTCTCTCGCTTTCTCTCAATTCGCTTTCTCTCAATTGTCTTTCAATTCTTTCCTCTTTCTCCATTTCTCTTTCTTTTCCACCCCTTCTTCTCTGTCTGTATTCCCCTCCACAAAGTTTCTTCTGGGAGCCTCTCGTAAAGCTTTTTATGTAGTAAAGTTAATTTAGTTGTTCTTTTCCGGGCACGTGTTAAATACATAAAAGGACAATTCCTTTTGAATTGTTCCTTGGCTGTATTTCACTGTGGCTCATCCTTAATCACATTTAAATGGCAGCTCCAATCCTGTGTGGGTCTCCTGGCCTTGTCCTTGTTTTGATATGTAGTATAAATGTAGTGATATAGGGCTACATTAACGACCAGGCTACCAAACCTCAGTCTTACCAGTCACCATCTTTGGTGATTAGTGTACATTATTCTCAGATGTATAAAATTGTGTCCCACAGGGTTATAATCATAGTTTTATGATACAATATCTGGGTTCATCTGGGTTCTGTTGAGTATTTGACATCGTTTATATTAATTAATTATGGTTAAAGGTCAAAGTGATCAGTCAGACATTGGTCTGCTGAGTGTTCTAGAGGTATTGGGAGAAATTGCCCAAACGTGATAATATCGGGTTTGTTTATCGTGTTCCCATTAATGGTTAAGCCAGGACTGGGGGAGGAGAAGCTGATTATAGATGTGTACTGACAGGTGACATCCCGCTGGTGCCAGTATAGCTCATTACCTCAGAGGAGGAGAGGATGCCATTGAGGGCCTGAGCCTGTCTGGACACGCTGAGTCAGTCAAAAATAGAATCACAGAATATTGACTTTTTTACGTCCTTCATATCTCACTCACCGTGTCCAGACGGGCGTTTAATGGCGTCCTCTGTGGGCAGGGGCACTGTGTTCTACTGAGACTTACTCAGGCCTAGGC
>JACXGI010002145.1:14254-24938 GCA_016801175.1 Esox masquinongy
TGCTCCGCACTGGCTTGGCTGTTGGGCACACGGCGGCTGGCCTCAGCGTTCCTCCACGCACCCCCCCCCCCCCCCCCCCCCCCGTGCTGCCGTTGTGTGGATGCAGTCAGCTGGTTGCACTTTGATCCAGAGTGGGTGGGTGAGACTCGTTTCCTGTGCTCCTCAGGCCTCCACACCAGCCACCACCACCGTCGTCAGCAGCAGCGCAGCCCAACACTTCCACCAGGAACCACGGCAGGGGCCTCAGGGGCCACGTTCCGTAGCAAACAAGGGGCTACTCCCTCCTCCTCGTCCTCCTCTTCTTCATCCTCCCCTCCACCACTTCTCCTTCCTCATCTTCTCCCGCCCCCGCCGTCCTCCCTCTGCCTGCCCACTGCCCCCCTGCGGCCCTCTGAGGGTGGGCCCCTGGGGGCCCCTGTGTTGCGAGCCACGGGAGACCTTGCAGCTCTCCACTCGCACTCAGAAGGGCTGGCTACAGGTGTCGAACAGACCCCAGAGCGGCCGGAGACCTCCTCGCCCACACCAGAGGTAAGATGAAATGTTCTCCCTAGGGTTGAATTGTGGCCCTTCAGGTACTGACCTAGGATCAGCCCATCCTCACTAGATTATGACCGATGAGAGGGAGGGGTGTATAATTTACTGGTTGTCAGTGTCAGATGGCCACTTCATCCCTCTCCTTCTGGGACCGGTTTTCCAACAAAAACAAATCCAATTGAGATCAGAATGATCAGATCATTTCAACTCTTGTTTTTTGTGCTGTGAACAGGAACACACCCTGTTATTTACAGGACAGGTTTTAGTACTACTTCTGTACTGTCATATAGAAACAGAAATGAGCAGACATCATGAACAAAGGTGTCCTTCTAAAAAATATACAGCAGCATTTAAAAGTTAGAAGACACCCATTCACTTGGTACTGTAAATACAAACAAAGTAATATGCATACAAACTAAGTACCTTATTTTTGTTACAAAATTTTTTGGACTGTAGCCAGTGAAATAAAAATTATGACCTACTCAAATGTAGTTTGAATATGTAATAGACAATGATAACCTACTCAAAAGTAGTTGAAACGTAACTGAAATTTTGTTCATCTCTCCACTTACAAAAAAAATACTCAAAATGACCTACAATTGTGATAAAAGGTCAGATTAGATTATCAAATCCTTATCCCTATCCAGAAGATCAGAATCCTGATAGGCCGATCAGGAACGAGGTCCTTCTCCCTCTAGTAAGGGATAAGGATTAGCAAATTGTTATCCCTATCCGAAGGATCAGAATCTAATTTTTCTGTTTTGAAAAACCCAATTCAAATATTTAATCCTATCCAGATTGGAGTAATCCGATCTGATCATTTTGGAGAAAACCGGACCATGTTTTACCCAGGAGATATGGGAGGGTTTGATGGGGGTGGTCATGTATCCCCCTCAACCCTTCCCCCAACTAATTAGTGTTGTGTGTTTGCTCGTTAGTCTAGCTGACTGTGTGTAGTATCTGTTGTTTCCTGTTCCTCTGCTGCCTTTGTTATTATTTCTTCTGCTCCATGTGTCTTGTTTGTTACTTTCTCTTTTCCTATGTCAACTCTTTTTTTCTTCTTCAGAACTTTATTACTTTTTAAGTCTAGGGTTCTGTTTTTCTGACTCCCACTGTCTTAATGTAAACCACTTCTATACATGTAGGACCGAGATTACATACACCTAGGTCGGATACACCTGGATCAGACACCTAGAATACATACACCTAGATTACATATACCTAGATCAAACACCTGGATTACATATACCTAGATCAAACACCTGGATTACATATACCTAGATCAAACACCTGGATTACATACACCCAGATCAAACATCTGGATTACATACACCCAGATCAAACACCTGGATCACATACACCTAGATCAAACACCTGGATTACATACACCTAGATCAAACACGTAGATTACATACATGTGGATCAGAGACCTAAATTATATACACCTAGAACAGACTTGATGGTATGTGAGAAGTAGTGATCATAGATCAAATATTAGTTGTGGCGTTAGATGGATGTGGTCATCCTGTAGATGCGTTTGATAACAGGAGGGGTTTAGGAGTCAATACAATCAATATCTGGACTATAAGAGGGTTGAAGCAAGACCACAGGAAATTGCTCCATTCTGTCTGTGTCTGTGCACGAGTGTATGTGTTTGCGTGCGTGCACGCACGCGCACGCGTGTGTAGGAGCAGCATTTGGTTTCAGTAGACCTCCCTCCCTTCAAGCCTCCGTATCTCTGTGGTCAAGCCATCTGTTTGCCCAGTGCCAGTGTTCTGTTGTTAAGGGGGGAGGGGAGAGAGAGGGACGGGGGGTGGGGAGGAGGGGTTGACTTTAGTTTAGGGATGTACACACATACACAAACACACATGGGCATGGGTCATTGAACAAACAAAAGTGCATCAGTAACCTCTACCTGGAGAGGAGTAAATATTGAATACTTTTTTCATCTGCCTCAAACCCCCACCCTCTTTCTCTCACTCTTTTTATATCCTTCTCTGTCATCCTTTTTTCTCCACCTGCAATGTTACAGTTTAAATGTGGAAAAAGGGTGTCATTGTCAATGTCCCACGGAACCCTCCCAAACACTTAACCTCTTCACCATCTCAGTTTGCAATTATTTTTTAGTTTGATTAACCGAGTCTTGTCATTTAACTGTTTCTTTGCTTTCTGGTCTCTTTAACAGTTTGTCATCTATGTTCTTTTTTGTTGTTGTTGCAAGATTGTGTGTCTGTCTGTTACTCTCTGTGCCATGTTCACAGCTTTGTTGCCTGCATGCCCAAAACACATTCTCCCATACAGTACATTGGAGATCTAGGTTGTTTGTGTTAACTGTGGATCTGCTTTTGTCAGGAGGATATGCGGGATGAAAAGGACTCTACTCAGGGATACAGCAAAGGTATGTCTGGTAACTGAAAAGAGGTACATTTTAGATTATCCTTAGACCTCTAATCACACTTTACCATTGCCTTTGTAAACAGCATGTATGAAGGAGTTTCTGACACAGTGCGTAATTGGTGGCCTTGTCTTTCATTCCATTTCTTTCACACTCTTTCTATACCTTCACTGTCCTCCATCTCCCCCGTCCTCCTCCATCCCCCTCCTTTCTCAGTTTTGGACTTCGGCCCTGCTCCCATGGAGGGGGATCAGATGGCTGAGGGGCAGCGTGGTGTGTCCAGGGTGGAGGTGCTTGAAAGTGGGGGGAGAGGGGCTCCGTCGGGATCTGCTTGGCCCCAGGAGCTGGCCTGCTCCCTGTGTAAACGGCTGTTCAGCAGCTTGGAGCAGCTCAGGGAGCATGAGTACCATCACACCCTGTCCCTCATGGCTCTTTCCCTGGACTGGCCCGACCTGCAAAGCAGCCTAGCCAACCACCACAACCAGTCATACTCCAAAGCTCCCATTCACTCTCAGTCTCTCTATCGCCCCCCGGTGGACGAAGCTTTCCCTGCGCGCTACCTCTGCTCCCAGTGTCCGGCCACCTTCACCCTCAAGTCCAACGCGGACCGGCATGAGAAAACCATCCACTTCAAGAGGAAGCTGATGCAATGCACGTACTGTCTGAAACATTTCCGGGACCGCACCGATCTACACAGGCACATGTCCTCCGTGCATTCACGTGAGAGGGGCCACTCGTGCCCGGCCTGTGCCAAAGCGTTTAGTACCCAGAAGAACCTGGCCACACACTTCAAGGTGTGCTGCCAGGTGGGGGCGGGGTCAGGGAGAGGGGTCGGAGTGGAGGCGGGCCAGGGCGGGGTCACAGAGCAACTTTGGGACTCGGATCACGAGATGAGGGTAGACGCCCGCAGCAACCACAACAGTCACCATCGTCACGTGAACGTGGTCGATTGAGCTCGGAGGCGTGCAACAATAAGAGCACACGCGTGTTATACCCATGTCGACGAATGGCCTGCCGTGGGCGGTCGTCGCTAGGTAACACAGCTGCAAAGTGTTAAACACTATTTATTTCTAAAAGGTTTATTTTCGACATCTGAATTCAAACCACAAGCCTAATCTCAAGCACTCTGCTAACCTATTGCCTAATCCCACCCTTAACTACCCTTAATGGGCAGCAGGTTATTATTTTACTGAATGTTTAGGATATAGTGGCCGTGTTATCTAGTGGAAACCGTGGCGTCAATGCACTGAGTAGGATCACCTTACCCAAAAACCACTAGCTCTCTTCTGATTGGATGAGAGTGCGTCGCCGCTGGCCCCAAGGGGCTTGTACGGAACAGCACTGGTATACTTTCTAAAGCTTGTGTATTATTTGTAATTATTTAACATTAAAGGTCAAACCTCTCATAAGAGGTTTGTTTATACATAGGTCTATATTTTGGAGCAACCTTTAGGCATCTTTTTAAAAAGCACAAATACTATGCAAAGTGAACCGTGAACATTTACTGTTCCTGCAGTTGTTTTAATATGCATCAACTCGAGTCTGTTTGTCCGTCTTTGTCATTATGTACAGCTGTCACTTTTTTATGGAGTTGGCATTGAATGAATGTTCAGGGGGGCTCGTTTCTGTGATATGGTGCTGTCACCGGAAAAAAAATTTGCTCCGGGCAGAATCTGGTTTCACCACCTTTCTTAAATCCTCCTCATAACTGTTTGGGAGAGAAATCCCGGAAAAGACCACGTGGGCTCCGTGCTTTGAGTGTGTTTTTTTCCTGTTCCCCCAGCCCCACGTCTTCCTCCGTGTTACCAGTCAGGCATTAGCCTGGCCTCGCTTCTCCATATTAGGCAGGGAGATCTGTATCTCCAACTCCATGCCTCTCAGTAAACCGCCTCCTCACCGCCACCCATCGGTACCACCTGCTGGTGATTCGATGAAGTACACTGTCACTAATTAAGCGTTTCTACTCGACACACTGATCAAGGGGTTGGCTCAAAAAGCAGAGTGCCCTAATCCTATCCAACCTGAAACAATGCTGTTAAGTCATCTGTTTTTAACATTGATTTGAATCAGGAAGTCTTCTTAAAACTAGGAAGTTGAAATGGAAGTTGTGTTTAGAGTGTGGACTTGCAGTACAGTACAGTAAAAAGTCATTTCAGCAGAAATTCTTTTGTATAGCGACTTAGGGCAATTAGGGTTACCTGTCATGCTCAAGGACATAAGAGTTTTCACCTTGCCAGCTCTGGGATTTGATCCCGCAATTACTGGTCAGATGTTTCTTCCACTGAGCAATCTAGCACTCCGTTCTTGCATTAAAGTACACCTTTAGAGTTGAGGATGGATAGCACACTGTGTTGACACACTGACTCCATCTGCTCTGATATGACATTTCTTTAATGGAGAACGCAGGTATCGAAAATTTGCAGTTGCTATGTCCGTCCCCTATTGGGTTGTGTTGTTTTCAGATCAGGGCAGATGAAAGGATCACAGAGCCACTTAAAATCAATGGACACACTCGGGCTGGGGGGGTTGACCCTGCCCCCAAACCCTCAGAAACCTCCCCCTAAACCCAGCCAAAGGAAACTAGCCATTGGCTCTTCTCAGGTCAATCACGACCTGACAAGGGCCAATGGCTAGTTTCCTTGGCTGGTGGAGGAGGGGCACCACTTGTCTGACCTGAAAACAAAAAGAAAGGGAAAGGGAAGAGTCACGGTTGAGTGTTGTGGTACCAGGAAGGCGTACTGTTCAGTAAAACACTACCTGTGATTAATGTGCTGAATAAAGGTGTGCAAGGCAGCAGAGAGAGAGGAGAGAGGGAGAAAAAGAGAGTGTATTTGTTGTGAATGGCAGTCGGACCATAGACTCGGATAGACAATGTATTGTTGTATCTGTCTCGTTATGGCATCTGTGAGAGCATGAGCAACACCTCTGAGGCCAGGTCCATTTGGAAGTGGTACATTTTCTTCTTTACAAGTAATTATTTATCGGATCACGTTGATGCGGTTGGAGTCAGGTCTTTAACTCATGGAGTCCTCTATCTATCTCTGTGGGGGGGGGGGGACTGAGAACTAGGCCAAACCTGTCACTTGCTGTATCTTAAATGAATTTACTGATTGCTACTTTATGAAAACATGGTGCATTGAAGGCGTTTTGAATGTGTAATCTGGCTGTTTGATTGTTGCTATTTCAGTAACTGAATTGTGGAACCACAAAGCTCTCTTTCACTGTCTGGCAGTCCTTAAGGACTTCAACGTGTCACAGTATTTGAACGGTCTGAGGAAAACGCTGTCTCGCCACAAACATTACTCTCTGAGAGCTAGGACTCCTAAAATAGCTTTCCTTCCCTTCACTTCCTCATTCTGAGAGAGAAAGTTTTAAGTTTTTTTCCCCCTGTCTCTTTGACGTGACTGTAGTAAAGTAGAATAGTGACGTCAGCTTTGTGCTAATTTCGGGTAGGGGCTTCAACCAGTCAACCAACTACCCATTCACATCTGGATTCACATTCCACTATCTACAGGCGCATCAAACCCATGAAGTGAACCAGTTAGCAACCCTCAAAGAACCACGGCAATCTAAAGCAGTGTGCCGGTTCTTGTCAATGTGTGTACGTCTTCATCTATACTGTGAATTTCCCTCAAAGAGAACAACAGATGCCCTTAATGTCACATTAGGGCCTAAGCTATTATAACTTTGTTTAAAAGTAGTTCACTCAAGGGTGGGTGATTTGTCATGAAACCAGTTTAAACATGTCTGTATTAAATTTCGATACAAAACCATGAGGGATTGGCAAAAAACAACTATTGTTGTGATGTGTAGTGTTTTGGGAAAGTGTCTTTTAAATACAATCTACAATTTTTCACCCTAATTCATCCTAAACTTTCACTACCAAAATGCTTCCCGGCTACAAAGATCAAATTGGAAAAAAGTCTGATTTAATTGTACAATTAACTGCTTGGTACTTTTATGTTCAGTGTTATGTTTAACTCAGGACTTTACAATAAGGGAGCAATGTTAAAAAAAGACCAGAAATTGGAATTGTTTAGTAAGATTTTTGGACTTTGGTAATGAGGATTTTGTGGAAATTGCAGTAAAAGTTAAAAGAGAAACAAAATAATGTTATTTAAAAACTTAAGTACAGTTTCAAATCTCAATTATCCAAGATAAGTTCCAGGTTTCGTGGAAAAGACCTGGGAGTCATTTGAGAGCTACAGTGTGTTGTTTTGGTGTTTTGTCCATACAACCAACCAACCACCCAAGTGGGTAACTAGTCTTGTTTAAGGAACTCATCCCCGATCTTCCCTAAAAAAACGGAACTTTGTGAAACATCAACCCATACACACACTGTATGTCTTTTCTCAGGACGTATGACTAGTCTGTCCAATGATCTAACAGTACTGCAGGCCAGGATCCTTTGAAATCAGACTGGTTGTGAACATATTATTATGAAAAAGCAAAGGAAGCTGATGTCAGTTGCACAGTTTTTATTTTGCTTTGTAAAAAATGTTTTGAGTGAAAAGACCGTGTTTTAGACTATTTTTGAATCTTTTAATTCCCAAATATCATATCTGCATGTATTTTTATAAAGTCGTATGCCATTTTGTGGTAGTTTGCATTCTGTAATCAATAAACTATGAACAAAAACACACATCAGTGTCCAATTGTTGTCATGTTGTGTTGAGTCCCGTGGTATTGTAGAAATATACATTCGACAGACACTGAACAGAAATATATATTTAAAATCTTATTTTCCTTAATCTCCCTATCAGGTAAGTAATATGTATCTGCATAAGGTACAATTGCGTCAGAAACACGCTTGTGGTTGCTGGCTATAGACTTTGAATCACGCCCACTTTTCCCAACCAAGTCCTGCTTAACCATATGAAGGCCAGTAAAAGGTGCCCCAATTTTACCGAGCCCCGAAGCTTTCTAGTCCACATGAAATTCTGGTTCGTCAGGTAACAAACATCAGTGTCAAAATCTAGGTAACGCACGCACGCACACACACTATACTATTTGCTGGAGCATGTACTTAGCCTTTGAGCATCTACTTAGCCTTGAAACGTTGACCTAATGGGCTTATAGTAGGAGCCAGGTGATAACAGGATGGTATTACAAGCCTGTTTTTGTGTGAGTGTGTGTCATGTCCTCCTCCTTTACCTGACTTCAACTCTGGGAGTATCAAGTCAGTCCTCAACCCCATGTCTGCCAGTCATGTCAGTACTGGGTTCCTCCTGTCGTTCAGTGGTTATGTAATGTGGAACTAGACATAGACCTGTCATGGCCCTAAACCCTAACCCGGCTTTGTTCTAATCCCTCTGTATCATCTCCTGCCCCTTTTACCAGACTTCAACTATCTAGTTGGTTATTGTTTTTTATACTTGATCTCGTGTGTGTGTGTGTGTGTGTGTGTGTGTGTGAGTGAGTGAGTGAGTGGGTGAGTGTGTGAGTGAGTGACTGAGTGTGTGAGTGTGTGAGTGTGTGAGTGTCTGAGTGTCTGAGTGTGTGTGTGTAAAACGTAGTGTTGCAGATCTGTTTATTGGCCTTACTGTTACTGCCTGTAATATCTTTGATGTTTATCTGTCTGTCTCTGTCTGTCTGGCCACAACCTATTATCTTTCAGTCCTTGAAATGTTGTCTTTGTGTGATCCAATAGACTAGTGACCTCTAAATAAATAGGATGCTGTCGACTTGTTCTTTGTTTTTGTTGTAGATGTCTTCAGTTTGTAGTTTGTAACGCCTTCCTGTTTAGAAAACGAGTTGCCAGGGAAACTATAAGTTTCCTTGATATTTGGTGGGCATCGGGATTTGTTATGAACTCTAGTGATAAGTTTAGGATGTTAGGGTCTCTTAAACATTTGTCTCAAACCAATAGAACCATGTAACTTCAATTTCACCTCTGTTTTTTTTCTGCATCTAACTAATGTAGACGTTTCAGAACTTTTGAATGATTTTTAAGTAAACCTTGAATTTCACTTTTATTGGAGAATCCCCAAACTAATAACCCCCTCTCTTTCTCCACAGTAAATGACTTCACAGTGATTCGGAAGAAGTTTAAGTGCCCCTACTGTAGTTTCTCTGCCATGCACCAGTGCATCCTGAAGAGGCACATGCGCTCCCACACTGGCGAGAGACCCTACCCATGTGAGATCTGTGGAAAGAAGTTCACCAGAAGAGAACACATGAAAAGACATACACTGGTGAGTGCAATGCCATAGCAAACAGTCACCGCCAGGGGGCAGCAGTGAGCCAAGTCGCACACACCAGCCTTCACTAGTGTGTGGTTGGAGGATGGGGCTGTAAAACTGGCCTTCGAGGTTAGGGCAGTTCTCTTTCAAAATGTCAGACGAAGACACTTTACCGTTTGTCCCTGGCACCTCCCCTTCTGTGTTCGCAGTGTTCAAATACTGGATAGGTGACATTAAGGCTGGTATTCATTCAAAACAGACATAGTTCACCCAGTGTCCTGCTTTCTTGCTTTTCCGCCACGCCCGACCACACACTTATTACACAGTCAAACACACAAACACACCCACACTCAAACACAAATACCTCCTAGAGAGGCCAGAGATTTAAGCTGTGAGTAGTGCCAGATGAAAGCCAGGGCAGAGCAAGATATAGTAGCATCAGGCTGGTGCAGTGGGCTCTGGGGAAAGTAGTTCAGGGAGTAGAGACACACCCACCGTCAGACTATAGTCCTGCCCAACAGGAGTCAGGAAGACAGGCAAAGGTCAGGGGAGAGGGCTTATTTATAACTGGGCTCCCATTCTTATATAATGCCACAGGATGTCACCTGGGGAAAGGATCCAGCCAGTGTGTCTGAGCTGTACGGCCTGTTTCTTAATTTCTAGATCCCCGTTAGTCAAGACAACCAGTTGGTTGAAGCAGAACCAGTCTGGCATACGTTGAGTGTTTTGGTGTGTCCAACTCAGTTGCCAGTGACCTTCTATTTTATATAGGATAAAGGCATGTGTTAGGTGTTTGTTGATGGTGTGTGTGTGTGTGTGTGTGTGTGTGTGTGTGTGTGTGTGTCTACAGGTCCACAGTAAGGACAAGAAGTACGTCTGTAAAGTCTGCAGCCGCGTCTTCATGTCGGCGGCCAGCGTTGGAATCAAGCACGGCTCCCGTCGCCACGGCGTCTGCGCCGACTGTTCCGGGCGGGGCATGGCGGCGCTGCTCGACCACAATGGGGAAGCGGGTGGAGACATCTCCCCCGAGGACGAGCTGTACCCTGGCGACCACCGCTTCCACGATGACCAGGCGGAATGCGACGGCGACGGCGAGGAAGAGATGGGCGACGAGGAGGGGGGGAAGTGGAAGGACGACTCAGGGATGATGATGGAGGGAGATGGAGCCATGGACAATGACAAGGAGGAGAGCGATTCCTCCGCGCCTGAGGGCGAACAGCACAATGGGAGCGAGAAGGATTTCGGCTGGATCTCTTAAGGGATCCCATTGGTTCTCTGGCCTGTCTGTTGGAGACAGCTGTCGTTACCCTCGCCCGTGGGTGGGCCTTCCACTGAGTGGGGTACGTGGGCGATAATGATCCAAACCCTAGAAAGCCGCTCCACGCAAACACACCCACACGCAAACACACCCACATACACACACACACTGAGCCCTGTGCTGATGCTAGCACTGCCATGGCAGAAAATGAGCGACTGAAAGAAAAGAGAAAGAAAGCAAGGGTCCTTTTGCTTACCTCTCTTGTCTGATGACGTTTTTTCCTCTTTACTATGTTTATTTCTGACGAGGACCAGA
>JACXGI010002145.1:25038-78272 GCA_016801175.1 Esox masquinongy
GGGGGGGGGGGGGGGGGGGTCTTTTACCTATTGCTAAGCTGCACGCGTCAGGCAACGGTTGGCACGTTGTCTCCTGCAGACAGAAACTGCCACAGACTTGCACTTTACCGTCGACTAGACTCCTGTCAGTACCCTCAACCCGTGGTTTACATTTTCAATCTGATTTTACCTACACAACTCGGTGACCGCACCTACCTTTAAGGATATCTCCTAATGACTGTTATGCTATATAAATATATGGATATTAGAATACATGTGCAAAGTTTGACAATTATAATAGCTTACGCCTTTCAGTGGGTCCGTTCTCCTCTGCTTAAGTTTACCACATGTTTCTGTTGAGCCGGAATGAGAATGATGAAAGGTTGAGCAAACGTCTAACCTAACGTGCCACAGGAATTCTGTTCGATGCCGTAAGAGAGAGGGGGAGAGAGAGAGGGAGCACATATGAGTGAGAATTGTGCTACAAAGGGAGAGAGGGAAAGACTGGAGGAGATACAGCGTGAACACTATGCAGGAACATAACGTATTCATTTAGATGTAAGTGTTCTTAGTTAACCAACTTTCGGAGGGAGGACAGGTCTTTACTACAGATATTTACTCTCAGAAAGGAGAGAAAATGAGAGAGACAATAACTGAGAGAGAGTTTGAAAGAGGCTGTCTTGTCCAAAGTGAATAAATGCCTCTTTTCTTCCCTACAGATGCTATATTGTAATTTGATGTCCATGTTGTCGCAGGAATGTTCCCGTACAAATTGCAAATGTGCAGTGCATTCATTGCAGAAAAAACAACAACACTTTCAAATATTGATTTGCTTTAGCGAAAAATATGAACCCCTACAAAACATTTCCATGAATTGAATACACATAGTAATTCACATTTCCTGTTGCTGCAGGATTACTGGCCCGCTGTTTCAAATTAAGATACGGCATCTGTATTTGTCCCGTCCCCAAACATGATGAGTGGAGCTGTACGTGGGCCAGTGGGAGACTGACTACAATGGAGACGGGTCAAAAATAATACAAGCACACTATGGATCCTTTCAACATCTCGCTGTGGCTTACATTCCATCTTTCTCTCCCCTTTTTCTCTCACACATCGTATCTCTGTGCAGCTGTCCTGTCGAGAAGCAGACTTTCTTGAAAAAAATAGAAAAGCCGTGTCTTTTTTTGTACATTTGGATACTGAATATGCACACTTTTACATCTTAGTGAACCTGAAGTGTGGTTCATCTTTCTTTTTGGTTATGACATTTATTTCAGTTTGTAAAATTAGAAAAAGGCTTCAGGGAGGGGGCCTGGTCTGTGGCTTTTATGATGCTTGGTTTTTCGTTTGAAAAGGTTATTTATTAAAATGCATTTTTTGTAGTTTAATTATTATACTATAAAGACATTCCTTTTCACTCAGTTTAATGCCATCTGTTGATATAGTGTGTATGTGTGCTTGATTGGATGTGTGTGCGTGCGTGTGTGTGTGCGCGCGTGCACATGTGAGATGTTTCTTAAATTTCTTACAATTATTTCCATGTGCGCAACAATAGATTTAAACATGTTAAGAAAGGCAGATCACATCTTATGTTGATCAGAAGTGTGTTTATTGTGGTTCTGATTATATTATTATTATTATTATTATTATTAAGTGCTGGATGCTAAGCTTTATTGCGTGTTTCATTTGAATATTTTATATCTTGTTTAAGAAAGAAAGTTTTTATATTTTGCCTTGTTGTGGACAGCAAGCCATAAGGCTTTTCTGAACAGCTCTATCGTGCCAGTTCTCTGCTACTAGTTTTGTTTTTGGTTTTACAGAGGAAAAAAAGTCAGAATCTGAGGTAGATATGGATAAGAACGTATACGGTATGAACCATGCTTCTATATTGCTAACGTACACTAATTAATTTACACCAAAAACAATCTATTTTATTGTATCAAGTGCTTTTGTTTCTACGGTTTGCGTGCAGGTGCAAATATTTTCAATTTATTGTGGTCTAATAATTTTGTTGTTGTTTGGATGCTGTTTTTTTTATTTGTTTTTTTATATATCTTTTTCTTTTTACAGCTTTCAAAGCGCACATGTTGTATGTGCATTGTATACATGTATATGAAGGGCCTTCTGACCTGCTAGTCTAGAACTGCTGGAGATTTGCATCTTTAATCCATACTGTCCTTGTTTTTCTGGTTTCCCAAGGTGTGTTCTACTGTATCTATGCTAAACATAGGCCCAATTCCAAATCGACCACTGGCCTCAATTCCCTATGCACTTTGATAGGAAAGATGATAGGTCAGGTGTAGGTAACATGAAATAATTTCAACCTGTCCTACAAGAGGTCCTTCCAGATCTATGATATATTTTGGCTAGTGTGCCTGAACGCTCTAAAGGAATAGGAACAGAATGGGCCACAGCGGTGCCTCTGGGAATTGTAGTTTTGCCTCAGGTGGTTGCAAACATGGTCGTCTGATACACATCAATTCACATCAGCCCCAACCCTAGACACTGTATCCAACGAGCACTGCATATGTGTTTTTGATTTTGCCGATTCAAGATGCCTTCTCCACGTGTGTTGACTAGCTTTATTTCATTTTGATTATTTATTGTCATTCCACCTACTGTCTAAAATTTCAAACCTCTTGAAGGTTTTTAGAAGGGAAATGGATGGCGTTGGGTGGATATTTTGAATGTTAATGGCTGAATATGATGGGATTTTCCAGAATTGTGTTGTATTTGGATAGAGTTTTGTATCAGTGCTCTATCTCTGTCCTCCACCCGGTGCTTCTTCAGTCCAGACAATTTTTGACCAACGAGATGTTATTACCCACTTATTATCATTGCCTGCCTGCCTGCCTTTGTCTTCTTGTCTTGGGTTGTAATTCAGGAAACATTCGCCATCCACTCCCCTCAACAATGTGCCTCGATACATTTTACCTTTGTCTGCGTGTGTTTCAAGCGATAGAAACGGAAATCATGTACAGTATTTTATCTCAATCCCAGGTGCAAAAAAAGTTGAGTAAAGACTGTTTCCGGAGAGACAAATCAAGCTATGTGTTTTAACGTTTCCATTTCTGACTGTTTATTAACCTTTGTGCCCTGTTTTTTTTTTCATGTTGTTAACATGCCTTTGTCAGTTTTGTCATACCAAAGTCTCTAGCATCTGCACATTACTGGTCCATTTCACACCATGCACAACTGGAACTGTCTTTAGCAGATCAATATGGGTATTCCCTTCTTAGATGTACAAAATTGCAATCCTGATTTAGCCTGTATAGCTTGATTCATATGTGCAAATCACAAAGCCATAGATATGGTCATATTCTAGATTATACTCTATTTGAAAATTCTTACTTTTTATTTTAGAATCTGTTCTTTACTAAGAGTGTTGTGTGTATTCATTATATATAAATTTACATTACTATATTATTATATATTATTTATTTTCTCCCATGTTTCGTAAGGTGTCTTTCGTTTCTGAAGTGAGACACTCGAAACTTGACAGTTGTTGGGAATCTTGTTCCATATGATACTGACTTTATATTGATTATCATAAACCTGTGTTTGTAATGAAGATGTGGTGAATAATCAAAACCTTGTTCTGTTTGGGAGGGTTAAAGCGGGCAGATCGTCTGTATATGATAGCACCGATTAATTGAGCGTTTTTATAACCAAACACAAACTTCCCAAACGTCCTGTTGTGGGGGCTAGCCAAAGGGCTAGGCCAGACCTCTTTCTAACTTCATGTTTTGTGGAATTAGCTGAACTATTATTTGCAAAACCAATCAGTCTCAATAAATTTGGAAATTGCTGCTGAAAAGAAGTTCTGTGTGTGTTGTTGTATACCTCAGTACTAACTGGTTTCCCCACCCTAGCTAGATTCCCACGCTTATACAGTATATTACATGGAATCCATGCATGAGCCTACTGAAAATTTAACTATGAACTTGCCACATGTATTGTAATGTGGTGGATATTGCAAAAACAAAATGCCAATGGACAAAGTTCCAATCCACTCTACAATGTATTGCGTCACTGAATCATGGTCTAGATACAATAAATACTAGCTAACTACAGTAGCCAATCTGGGTTCATAACAAAAGATGGCAAAACAACAACGTTTCACTGTTCATTAGTGGTGAGAGCTTGTGAGCCTCATGCAATACTGTCACTTACCCCGATTTTACTTTTTCTGGTCCCACGTCGATTTCCTACAGCAGTTGGTACAGTTGTTATCTTCCATTTTTTTTATCTTCCATTTTTTTTATCAAAAAAAAAATATAGCTAGTTTCCATCGTGCATTCTGTGGCAGTGGCATTGCATGATCTTGCTCGTCTTTCTCTCCTTTCTCGGTAGATTGCCTATATATTGTAACATTTTATCTTATTAGTGAAATATATTGGTAATTTGAGGGTAATATATTGTAAGATGAATGAAAAAGTTAAAGCTAACTCCTGCTAGCGTTGCTTCGCTTGTTTACAGTGATGCCGGTCTGGCACAGCAATGAGAAATTATTGGCTGTTTATCAATTCCAAGTACGCTAAGAACGTACTTGCGTCCTTGAGAAGAACGTTCTTGCCAAGCGTCCTTGCAAGAACGGTCTTGCAAGATCGTGAGGACAGAGAACGCGCCTATCTGGATTGAGATGCATGTGTGCTTAGCTATTGCGCAATACCCCTCCACTCTATGAGCGCTGTAACCTCCTCATAGTCCCTGAATAAAATATTAATGTGAATACGAAAGGCAGAATGTTGTATGGAGACTATAGCCATAATCATATAATATATGACATTTGTATATGACATTGTTTTGAAAGTGAAAATCAACTGCAATTCTAAAAAAGCTGCCCCTCTCTACCGGTACTGTAATTACTTAACTTAGCTAACGTTAACTAGCCTCTCCACTGCACTGAATAACGTTAGCTAGCTGATCGAAAAGTCGGAGCAAATTTATAAATTAGCCGTTTCTTAAATAAAATAAGCAAATATTCAGCGACTACAATGCCCATTTCTCGTCTCATTTTTTTTCAGATGCTGATTTACAAGTACCGTTTACCTGAAATAAGAAAAATTAAAACTTATTACAGTTGTGGAGTTTTTCCTGCTCTCCTGACATCTTGCAATGACTTCTGGGATATCAGATGCGTTCTAGCTGAGCAAGTCACCAACCCATGCATCCTCGATAAAAGAGGCGGATCAAGTACACATCCGGGCATTTTAGGCGTACTTGGTAACTTGCGTTCTTTGGATTGGAACCATACTTGGGCCATGAAAGATGACGTCAAACGAGTTCACATGTACACAAGTACGGACAAAAACGTACTTGGCCGTATTGATAAACGGCCATTAATCTCCTGTGCGCAAAAAAAAAATATGTCACTACGTAAACAAAATGAAGTACCCAGGGGCATCAGTAAAGTTTGAAATGACACAACATTGATTCTACAACATCTACTGTCAGAGTTGGGGAGTAAACGGATTACAAAAAAACAGTAACTGTAATCCGTTACGTTACCAACTAAAATATTGTAATCGGATTACAGATACCTTTGAAAGAAATTATGATTACTTTTGGATTACTTCAATTAAAAAATAATAGGTGCGTGAAATAATTATGACATGTTGCATGTTTGATTTTTTATGTATTGTTTTATGTAATGTTGCGCGCTTAGTTGTGTGTGTGATCACCATGAGCGCAGAGGTGGGCGCGCACAACCAAATTAGTGGCTGATGAAGCGCTAGTTTAATTTTCTCCGGTTTTGATTGTTTTTACCAGCCATCCAACCAGAGTAGGCCTATATCTACGATAATAATAGCCGAACCATATAAAATGTGATTTAGCTATCTACTCGACGCGTCTATTTTAGAACAATAATAGGCGATAGGCCTGCCTCGTGACCGAGGTAAAATCAGTTTTATATTCGAGATTCAACAGACATTCACATTCGTTTCTCCGTTCAGGCTCCCTTCCACATTTAGGGACCGAGATAAAATAGTAAACCAGGTAATCGCCGAAATGTCTATAGACAAATATAGTATCATTATGGACTCTCATCAACATCAATCCACATGCTAAATACTAAACCACACTTCATATTGTCAAAAATATCTTTATTGATTCATCAATTGAAGAATTGAAGAATGTTAAATTCTGTATTTCTTCAATATCTTTTTCAATGATTGCCATAGGAACTTCTAACCTGAGTATTATTCTAGAAATAGCTGGCCTACTTGTTCAACCTTTGTTTTGGTGGAAAAACTCTTTATTGATTTATTAATAATCAATCAATCAATGGAAACACCTTTAATTCGGCATTTCTTCAATATCTTTTTCAGTGATTGTCATAGGAACTTCAAACCTGGTGTATATTATTTTAAAAATAGCTTGTTCAAGCTTTGTTTTGGTGGAAAAGTCATTATGAATTTAATAATAAATAAATCAATAGAAAAACATTTAATTCTGTATTTCATCAATATCTTTTTCAATATTGGTCATAGGAACATCAAACCTGGTGTATATTATTCTAAACATAGCTGGCCTACTTGCTCAAGCTTTGCTTTGGGGATAAAGCCATTATGGATTTATTAATAATCAATCAATCAATGGAAACTCCTCTAATTTCTTCAATATCATTTTCAAGGAATGTCATAGAAACTGAAAACCTGGTGTATATTATTCCAGAAATAGCTGGCCTGCGTGTTCAAGCTTTGCTTTGGTGAAAAAGTCATTAAGGATTTAATAATAATCAACAAATCAATAGAAACACCTTTAATTCTGTATTTCTTTAATATCTTTTTCATTGATTGTCATTGGAAATTCAGACGTGGTGCATATTATTATTGAAATATCTGGCCTACTTGTTCAAGCTTTGCTGTGGTGAAAAGGTAATTATGGATTTATTAATAATCAATAGATCAATAGAAACATCTCTAATTCGGTATTTCTTCATTATCTTTTTCAATGATTGTCATAGGAACTTCAAACCTGGTGTATATTATTCTAACAATAGATGGCCTACTTGTTCAAACTTTGCTTTGGGTATAAAGCCATTATGGATTTATTAATAATCAATCAATCAATGGAAACTCCTCTAATTTCTTCAATATAATTTTCAAGGAATGTCATAGAAACTGAAAACCTGGTGTATATTATTCCAGAAATAGCTGGCCTGCGTGTTCAAGCTTTGCTTTGGTAAAAAAAGTCATTATGGATTTATTAATAATCAATAAATCAATATAAACATGTTTATTTCTGTATTTCTTCAATATCTTTTTCATTGATTGTCATTGGAATTTCAAACGTGGTGTATATTATTATTGAAATAGCAGGCCTACCTGTTCAAGCTTTGCTTTGGTGAAAAAGTAATTATTGATTCATTAATAATCAAAAAATCAATAGAAACATGTTTATTTCGGTATTTCTTCAATATATTTTTCATTGATTGCCATAGGAACTTCAAACCTGGTGTATATTATTCTAAAAATAGCTGGCTGACTTGATCCAACTTTGTTTCGGTGGAAAAAGTCATTATGGATTAATTAATAATCAAAAATCAATAGAAACACCTTTAATTCGGTATTTCTTCAATATCTTTTTCAGTATTGGTCATAGCAACTTCAAACCTGGTGTACATTATTCTAGAATTAGCTGGCCTACTTGCTCAAGCTTTGTTTTGGTGGAAAAACTATTTATTGATTTATTAATAATCAATCAATCAATGGAAACCCCAAATACGGTATTTCTTCAATATCTTTTTCAATGATTGTCATAGAAACTTCAAAACTGGTGTATATTATTCTATAAATAGCTGGCCTAATTGTTCAAGCGTTGCATTGGTGAAAAAGTCATTGTGGATTGATTAATAATCAATAAATCAATAGAAACATGTTTAATTCAGTGTTTCTGTAATGAACACCAAGACCCGGGGTGTGTGGTTCCAATTGCAGAAACGCAACTGTCGATTTATTTTTGTACAGAGGAGTAGGCAGGAGCAAAACCAGTAGAGACGGGCAGGTAAATTCAGTAACCAGGAGAACAATCCGCGAAGGCAAAGGCACAGGCAGGAATCGACAGAGAGGAGAAACCAGAAGCAGGCAGGCAGGTCAGGATACCGGGTGATCAGTCCGCGAAGGCAACATTACAGGCAGGAGTAGACGGTAGGAGAATCCAGGGGCAGGCAGGCAGGTCGGAATACCAGGTGATCAGTCCGCGAGGGCAACAATACAGGCAGGGTTAGACGGTAGGAGAATCCAAGGGGCAGGCAGACAGGTCAGGATGCAGGTCTCTAGATAACAGGACAGGACGGGAACAGGAAGGGAAAGAGCAACAGGCTGGGAGTAAACAGGCAAATGCAACGAGTTAAACAACGGCTTGGCAGACTACGAACAATACCTCACACTGGAGTGGAGGCAGAGCACAGGCTAAATAGAGGGGTAATCAGGGCACAGGTGTTTAGTATTCCGATGATTGGGGTCTGGATTGCTGGGTGCGTTCATGAGCATCGGGAAGTGAGAGCGTAAAGGTGGCAGGTGAGGAGCGTGACGGGGAGGAGTTGGATCCGGAACGACGCGAGAACCTCACAGTTTCCTCAATATCTTTTTCAATATTGGTCATACGAACTTTAAACCTGGTGTATATTATTCTAGAAATAGCTGGCCTACTTGTTCAAGCTTTGTTTTGGTGGAAAACCTTTCTATTGATTTAATAATAATCAATAAATCAATGGAAATAAGTTTAATTTGGTATTTCTTCAATATATTTTTCATTGATTGTCATAGGAACCTCAAACGTGGTGTATATTATTCTAAAAATAGCTGGACTACATGTTCAAGCTTTGTTTTGGTGGAAAAACTCTATTGATTAATTAATAATCAATAAATCAGTCGAAACACCTCTTTTAAGGCTTTTCTTCAAAATCTTTTTCAATGATTGTCATAGGAACTTCAAACCTGGTGTATATTATTCTAGAAATAGCTGGCCTACTTGTCCAAGCTTTATTTTGATGGAAAAAACTCTTTATTGATTTAATAATAATCAATAAATCAATGGAAATAAGTATAATTCTGTATTTCTTATAAATCTTTTTCATTGATTGTCATGGGAACTTCAAACCTGGTGTATATTATTCAAAAAATAGCTGGCCTACTTGTTCAATCTTTGGTTTGGTGGAAAAACTCTTTATTAATAATCAATCAATCAACGAAAACACCCCTAATATGGTATTTCTTCAATATTGTCTTCAATGATTGTCACAGGAACTTCAAATCTGGTGTACATTATTCTAGAATTAGCTGGCCTACTTGTTCAAGCATTGTTTTGGTGGAACAATTCGTTATTGATTTATTAATAATCAATAAATCAATAGAAACATGTTTATTTCTGTATTTCTTCAATATCTTTTTCAATGATTGTCATAGAAAATTCTAACCTGGTGTATTTTATTCTAAAAATAGATGGCCTACATGTTCAAGATTTATTTAGTGAAAAAACTTTTTATTGATTTATTGATAATCAATCAATCAATGGGAACACCTCTTGTAAGGCATTTCTTCAATATATTTTTCAATAATTGTCATAGGAACTTCAAATCTGGTGTATATCATTCTGAAAATAGCTGACCTACATGTTCAAACTTTGTCTTGGTGTAATTATGGAAAAATTAATAGTCTGTTCCTATGACAATCAATGCAAAAGATATTGAAGAATTACCAAATTAAATGTATTTCCATTGATTGATCGATAATTAATACATCAATAAAGGGGTTTTCACCAAAACAAAGCTTAAACATGTAGGTGAGCTGTTTTTAGAATAATATACACCAGGTTTGAAGTTCCTATGACAATCATTGAAGAGGTTATTGAAGAAATACCAAATTAGGGGTGTTTCCATTGATTAATTGATTATTAATAAATCAATAATTACTTTTTCACTAAAACAAAGCTTGAACAAGTAGGCCACCTATTTCTAGAATAATATACACCAGATTTGAAGTTCCTATGACTATTATTGAAAAATATATTGAAAAAATACCGAAATAAACGTTTTTCCATTGATTTATTGAGTGGTGATAAATCAATAAAGATCTTTTTGACAATATGGTATAATATTATACCACATTTGATTTCCAATGTGGTATAATATTTAGCATGTGAAATGATGTTAATGAGAGTCCGTAATTATACTATATTCGTCTTCTGACATTTCGGCTATTACCTAGTTTACTCTTTTACCTCGGTCCCTAAATGTGGAAGGGAGCCTGAACGGAGGAAGGAATGTGAATGTCTGTTGAATCTCGAATGTAAAACTGATTTCACCTCGATTACCTCGTGTTATATATTTTTCAAGTTTCGAGGTTTACTTGTCAAATGTACCGAACAACACAGCCAGGAAGAGTTGCACGGAACAACTCAGACAGGAATTGTGTAGAAGATTAGGCAACTATTTGTTAGATAACTGTAACATGGCGCTGCCTTCAAGATAAACCATTATATGGAATATTTGAGGAGAAAAGGTGTGTTGGGAAGCACTCTGCCAAAGGATGATGATTTGCATTTGACGCAGCCACCTCAACTCCGTCCATACAGGTAGGCCATGTGATCCTGCTTGCTTTGCATCTCAGAAAATTGTGTTCATTGATTATCATTGGCTGCTGACGACATTGACTTCAAACTAAGAGTGCAGGTGTATAATCAGTTTATTTCTTTAATTTGCGTTTTGAAAATCCATTGCTGGTGGCCCTAATAATCGCAGGTTACGTTTACGCGGGTAAAACGTATTTGTGAGCGGGTGTTTAGGATTGCAAACGTGCATTTACGTGCCTGTGGCTTTTGCAACGCTTTGACAACGTAGGTGGTTGTGGAGCGAAACATCAGATTACTGCAGATTTAGTGTACGCCCAAAAAGCAATGGGTATTTAGATTTGTACATACAACAATGTCAATACCCTGCTCGAGAAATTGGCATTTAATGTTTTAAAGCAACTAAAAACATGAATAAAACACAAATCACAGAATAGGCTAACACAACCTTTGATTTTGGGTTATGTTCAGATAAAAAGTCAGATTCTGGAAGATCGAGGGTTATTGGATAAATTGGAAAGACTGAATATCTGACAGACCTTTAGCGTGTAATGTTGAGATGTAGCCCAATCATATTGAAATAGTAAGCAATGGTTTAGAAATCCTTTCCAAAGGCACTGTACATAACCCATAAGGTAAAATGCAAATTCCGTTTTTGTCCAGCTATGTAAACTTTTACATTGATTGATCCCGCAAATTGTTTAATTGGTTATAGGCAATTCCTATTTGTTTTCAAATACCTCTTAATATGAAAGTAATCTAAAAGTAAATCAAAGTAATCGGATGACTTTACTGAGTTTGAGTAATCAAAAAGTTACGTTACTGATTACAAATGTGGACAGGTAACTTGTAACTGTAACGGTTACATTTAAAAAGTAACATACCCAACCCTGTCTACTGTACATCCCTGCATCATGATGCCGAGAGGTTTGCAGCTTGTAAAAGGACACATTTGGGTGTTTTTGTATGCCCTGATTATCAGAGGCATTGCTAGGATCACAATACATTCAAGGCTTAGAACCCCCCTCAGGACAGAAAGAATGGGGTTGAAGAAAATTTGAATGTACATGCTAGTGGCCTACACGTATACAGATCATAATACGCGATCGAAATTACAGATGAATACAGACATCCCAACTCTTCCGGAAGTACCTGGAGTCTCCCGCATTTTAATACTGGCTCCCTGACTCTCGCAAATTATACAATATCCTGTTTTTTTTAGAGCAAGCGAGAGTTAAGGGCTGAATTTCAAATCGCATACTGCATACTACGGGTGATGGTGAAGAACGTTCTGTTTAGTATATAGTAGCACTGACGAAACCACCGGGGTAGCAAAGGGTGGCAGCTGCCACCCTACAAAAATGTCTTGCCACCCCAGTTGTCAGAAATGTCTGCTATAATATATTCATATTAAATTTTATTGAATAGTGTTATATTTGTTCTACTTTTGTTGTTAATCTCTATGGTAACCCGTTCCAATACCTTTGAGTTCCCTCTTCCCTGTAAAATGGTTGAGTCCCGGAGTCCATCTGCTCCCGTCACTGTGCTGCTCACACTCCCTTCCAGTCGGTCCTTGTCATAATATTCTTAGCAACTAAGTAGTCAGGATCTCGCTAGACTAGCCTAGCAGTAATGACATTTTTACTAAATATATGATACAAAATATAATCTTGTAAATTAATCTTGCATTAGCTGCTGCCATTTATTATAGTTAAAATATGTCTGATATTGTCTACTAGCTAATGTAATGCAATCGTCAATATTATGGGTAAAGTTCTTTAACTAGTTGTAAAATGTCAAAAAGATGCCTTTTCTTATCTAAGAATGTTAACATTGTTTACAGATTTATCATTAACGATGTATGTAGATTCAGCCTGTGTTAAGCAATGGACATAGTGGTCCTTGCCTCAACAACTGTGTGTGATGTCACTTGGAATCTCTTTTCCTTATATGGAAGACTATATAAATAGAATGTTACTTTTAATTTTGCCGATTTGTTAAACAATTGTACCTTTTGTATAGTTCAAAAGGTCGGAACAGTGTCAAGGGCGATAACGTGTGTTGCGAAGCAGAAGGCCGCAGGTTCGCACCCAGTGTGCGCCCCACCATGGGAGCGGACCGACAGTGGAGGAAGCATAACTGTTAAGCAGCACCACGTTGACAACGAGCTATACAAAAGCTACCCTACGTTACAATTTTGTATTAGCTTAAACATTTGGAAGATTGTCATAAAGGCGTTCACATGTGTAATGAAGCAGAGGACGCAATTTCGAATCTAGTGTTGCACTGGCGAAACCACCAGGGTGGCAGCAAAAAATTGTCTTGCCATCCCAGTTGTCAGGGGTGTCTGCTGTAATATATTCATATTTAATTTTATTGAGTAGTATTATATTTTTTATTATTTTTTTACTGTTATTTTTTTAATGACAGTGTGCAGGCAAAAATGGGCTTGGGCTGGTTGATGTACAGATAGGGTTGTATAGGTTTGGGCATTTTACAGGTGTGGGTGATTTTACAGTTTACAGTCAATCAAATCTGTAAACACTGACCGGGCCTTGGTCCATGGTGCTTTATGCAACTGAGCAGTCAGGATTGCACTAGACTAGCCTAGCAGTAATGAAATAAGGTACTGCTGCACATGTTTACTAAATATACGATACAAAATGTAATCTTATAATCTTGCATTAGCAGCAGCCATTTATTATAGTTTAGATATGTCTGATATCATCTACTAGCTAATGTAATGCAATCATCAATATTTTTGGTAAAGTTCGCGAGATAGCAAATTTGCAGATGAAGTATCTTGCCATCATTGCCATGTAATGCTTGTCCTGATAGCTATCAGTGGCATTGAACAATGTTGATGTTCAATGCCACTGTTAATTTAATCTGCGAGAAAGTTAAGGTTTATCTACAATAATTCCAAATTAGACTTCTATATAACATCAACAAAATGTGATGTGTAGTCATGGGATTAAAAGTTGTAAATTATGTTTTGCTAGTATATTAAATTGCTACTCTATAGCCTCAGTAGCCTATATTTAGTGTCTGTGTATTATTTCATGCAATATAAGGCATTTATTTTCAGGATGTATTGATAAACATAATTTACAACTTTTTCTGCACTTGGCAGAATGATATAAACAGTGTGTCCAAGTAAAATACTGCATCTTTTTCCTCAATTTGTAAGTTGCATATATAATACTTAGGGAATTCCCAACACTCAGAGATTTTGCACACTCGAAAGACTCCTACCAAACTTTGAACACAAACATCAAAGGGTAGAACATGTATGATATTTCTTAGACATTACACTGTCCATTTTCAGTTGCTGGATTTGTATAAGTGGACATAACCAATAGAATGATATGCCACCCTTGAATTACAACTTGCCACCCTTCTGCCACCCCATGTACAATTTTCTAGAAACGCCACTGTATAGTAGGCTATTATTCCAGTATTTGGGACCAACTGGGACATATTACCAAATCATGAAGTTGCAAGTTGGGATGTCTGTGAATAGGGGCTATTTTTTTTTTGTCAATTTGAGATCCAGGGCTATTCATAGAAGATCCGGGGCTATAGCCCCGGTCTCCCAGACCTAACGACGCCACTGCCCTGATATCTCTGATACGATGCTCAGAACGGCGTAAATTAGCCAAAATGGATTGAGTTTTGAAAATAAGAGTCTTTGTATGTATTTATCGTGGCATTTAGCTAAAAACTATAGAACTGGCATCCAAACCATTGAAGTTGTCCTTTAACTTGCTTCTAGATGATGACCTTGGGTTAGTTTTGAAATTTTCCCCACCTAATGGTTGGGAAGGGAAGCTGACCAATAATCTGTATATATAGCATATACTTTAACTCAGAACTTCTAGTTGACACCAGAAAACTAGACATCTATGTTCCTTATCCCTTAACCTTAATAATCCAGAAACCTAAAAGTAACCAATATTCTAGCACTGAACCCAGTTGTATGTTTTCCCTCAAACCAAAATTAGAATTCTTTCCTAGTGTGGACTGGCTAAAAATTGACTAAAATCAATTTGTCCGTTTTAACATCTTTGTGGGGATTCTGATCTCCACATTTAATGTTGGACCTGGATCTCTCTCTCTCACACACACACACACACACACAAAGAAAAACTGAGAATATATATTCCATACACATTTATTTTCTCTCAAACACTTTCACATCATCCTCTTCATCATGACAACAAGTCATCCATCCAATCAAGTTAATGACCAAACATCAATCAATATGAACAAGATAACAAAACAATTAAAAGGTCAGTTTCACACTAGCCAACAAAAAGACTGTAAAGACATGGCATTGCAGGGAAGAAAATCTGTCAGACAGTTAAAAAAAATGAAAGAATGACAAATAGGAAAAAATTTGAGAAATGGCTCCAAATAAACGTCGTTAAGCACAGAGTTGAGTGGAGCTGCCATGGCGATAACGATACATTAATATTTTAATTTGGATGGAGACCCATTGGCTGCGCTGCTGAGCTGTCAGGATGGACTTCACAACACAGACATTCAAAAAAGCAGACAAAAGATAGAATCACAGGACAAATTTGGAAATAACATTTATTTTTCTGCACATTTCAAGGGCTCGGTTAGCTTAATACACTGGGTAAAGATAAGGGCGGAACTACAGTGAATGTCGATAGTCTTAAAAAAAACAGGAGAAATTTGAAAATGGAGAGAAACAAACGAGGAGACGGCAAAGAAAATAAGCAGTAAGTGGCAAAAGAAAATGAGCGGGAAACACAACTATTTAGAGACAGATGAACACTATGGCAAGCGGCCTGATGGAATGTGCAGGACAGAATCCCCAAAGGTAAAACCATGGAAGTGCAAATGTATTTCTCTGAATAGCACACCTTTACATACCAAAGGTTATCCTAAAACTACATTACTACAAACGATGACAACATGTATTCCAATAAATCCAGATTTGGCAGGAGACAGAAAGGGTAGGGAGCACCTGTGTCTAATGCGTTATAACTGCCTTCAGAAAGCACTCCATCAGTCCTTGTCGCATTATGAGATGCTCCATAAGCATTCACATAAGCTCATGGTAACTTATGACCATCGAAATGCAGAACCTCTATAAATGCATTCATAAGTGGGAAGAGTGCAGTAAATGGTCTGCTGTAAGCTTTCATAACAGTTCATGACTTTTTTTTATAACAGCCTACATAATCGTCAAATGACACCTTCACAATGCATCACACACAGGTGGCTCACAGAAAGGTCACCAAAATGTCAAGTGAGTTGTTTGTTCCAATTAAAGTGTGTATTTTCACAATGTAAGAAGGAGAAGCAATACTGGTTGAAGATATGATATCATGCATACTGTTGGTAAGTTGACTGTGTTAAATGTTTATTTTGATACTGAACAGTGGACTAACAGCACTGTATAGTCAGTAGAACTAGAGAAAAAAAGCTTTTATTTTTGTAGGTTTTACATTCATCAACTTTTTTTTCCTTCTCCCCTTTTTCCCCTAACCTGCAATATAAGAATATTTACATGTTATTTTCTCTATATCTTCTTGAGTGCTTTCTAAAAATATGCAACAAAAAATACTCTGAAGAAATCTACCATAGAAAGTTTCCTTTTTGTATTACAGAAATACGACAACAAAGAAAACGACAACAATATATGAAAAAAGCATCATGATTCTCATTAAATTGCATATGTACAGGAAAGCCCTGAAACTACAAGTCCATTCTGAAAAATCATCACTGCTTGCTCCGTCCAATCACAATGCCTGTTTCCCAAATCACAACTAATCAGAATTTACCACCTCCCGACCTTCCGAAATCTCAGGTATCAATAAAATAAAAAGCTGCAGGAATGTCAGTTGTCACTGAATCCTAACCTGGCCCTAGCCATCCCCATTTCAAGACAGCTTGCTGTGGGTGAAAACCTCCTTGGATTGATCCTGTTGGTCAACACAGGTGCAAGTGAATACTAATGTTCCCCTTGCATCAGCCCAGGCCAGCAACCTGTAAGGCCACTTTAGTGCAATTAAAAAGGGGCAAGGCCAGGGACATGACTGACACTGAGATCTACAGACTTGATTGCTCAGATGCAAATCAAAAGAATAACTAGCCAATGCGCTTCCGGTAAGCCTGAAAGTCGCTGGTTTTGGATTGGCGGAGAAGTGTCAGGTGCTTTGGGTGGGGTTGAAGAGAAAGCTGACGTGATGTGTTTCACTTAAATTCAAATCAGACAGGAATATATGTGCGGAGTAGGTGCCAAAAGAGAACACGTTCTCCGCACACTTCCACATGTCAATAAAAATGTGAAAAGGCAATTTTATGCAAAGGAAGACTATACAAAAATGTGTGTGAAAGCAATGTTTGACTAGGTTACGTAGAAGCAATTATCTGTTCTGAAGAAGACAACAAGCAAACACAGACTGAATGCTATGGTATATCTGGACCAGTTGACCATCTGAGATGTGACCTCAAGGTGTCATCTTCGTGTTCCTCCACAATGGAAAAGTGTAGAACAAACCCTGACTGAGAAAGTACTGTGCTGTACTATGCAGCACCACACATAACCAGAAAACGTTGGTCGGCACTATTGGGTTCCGATTCAGAACGTTGTTATGGGGAGACCGCCCCATCCCTGAAACACCATCCCTGAAATCCCATTTTAAAACCAAGGCAGTGACGATCCAAAACAAAAACAGGCTTAATCCAATCTCGCTTTGAAAATCTGCGTGTATAAAATCTCCATGTATAAAAACATGTATTTGTGCAGTGCAGTTAGTGCAAATTCTTTAGGTTCATTGTTTTTTTTTTCTCCTCAGGACATTCTTTAAGTTGGCACTTAGTGAAGTTCCGGACCAGGAAAATCCAGGGCTACTCTTCAATCACCAGTGAGCCACTGTAAGACAGTTTGTCTTTCACAGAAACAACTGGACAAAATACCTGACAGTAAACGTTACCAGGACAACCATGTTTGTTGGTAAAGGTTGAATCCAGTTGGTTTTATTGTTGGTTTGTTCTACCCAACCATTGTGCCACACCGTTGTAGAATGTCCTTGTATTGATGTCCCGTCAATTCCAGATTGTGACGACCGACAACTAAGAGCAAGTTGTCAATATAACAGGGTTGTGTGTCACGTGGCCTGGAAATTCATAGACTTGGGCCATTTTCATAGAAACAGGTGGAAGGTGAGTTTACGTGAGAGAAGTCAGGTGGCACTGTGTGTGTGTGTTTGTCCTGCTGTGGTAACTTTTGTCAAGTCTGGTAGTCAGTCAATATCGAGAGCAGAGAAAGAGAGGCTGCAGAAACTACATTCAAAGAGCTGGCAGCAATCAAAAAACAGTAGCTAGAGTACAAAAAATATTCTGTTTTAAAAATATATATACTTCTTTATTTGCTCTCATGTCTGATCAGGAATCCACTTACAATTCATGGGAAGCAAATAATCCCTCTGAGATGAAACATCTCGATTCCAAAGCCTTTAGATAAGAGTTTCGAGCGATAACCGGAAGTGTGAGGTGGATTCGTAAAGGTAACCTCCACAAACAACAACTCCAATAACGTTCCATTTCATTTCTTTGATGGAACCCAGGAAGATGGATTCGGAATTCAGAGTAGCAAAAAATTGCTACGGCAAGGCCTTGAAGTTCTGGTTGATAACAATTATCAACAACAGAGCTGATTAATCCAAGCAAGAAAACCCTGGTGATTGCACTCTGCAAGTACTAGTTGCCTTGGCAACTATTGGCTAAAAGAAAATAAATGAAAAGAGAGGTTACACTGTGGTTACAATGTTTACAGTGATCTATTGAAAGACGTGCTGCTTCTGAAAGTTTCATACTGTAGCTGAATACAGGTATCGAAAGGAAGAAAGTGAAGAAAATATATGTCTTTCTTTACTGTACATATACGGCAAACTGTTGGAAGATTCAAAGGGTAATATTTGATACCACCAGTTGGAAGAGAGTCTATTTTGCGGCTAAGCAAAAAGCAAGAAGTTTATGATGAAAAGCTAGGCATTATTCACTTCCCAAACAAAGAGACAAAATTAAAGTTTCTAAGTTTAATTCGCATAAGAGCATGTAGTGTGTTATTTTTATAACACTTAGATATATAGAGCAAAACAAGCTTGTGTCTCGTAAGACACATCAAAATTCTCAGAGACTTTAGAGCTATTCTGATTGTTTTCCTTTGGTAGACTTACTGCCCATTTAAAAAATGGGACAGTTAAGAGTGTAAAAGACACATCTGAATAAACAAAGTGAATTAAAGGATGCTGACAAGAGAGCAGTATCACAATCTTATAAAGTCAAACGCAGTAGCTTCCATGATACTCAGACCAGTAAAGAAGAACTTGTGAAGAGTACACAATTACAAAAAGCTTATCTGAAATTAAACCACTGCCCTACAGTGAAGGCATGCAAAATTAGAAAGTACAAAACAAATCGAAAAAGTTTCTGAATCACGTTTTGAATAATCTCCTCCTTTTTTTTTGATTACCTCAAAAATATCATCGGTAGAAATAAAAACAACGCTTCAAAAGCCACATTCATTTTTTTCGATTTTTTGTCTCTTTTTTTTGTGCCTATTTTTTATTGTGTTGTTTCATGTGTTCGGCTGTCTGAGGGCTAGTAGAAGCGAGCAGAGAGGCCCCTGCTGGTCAGGAAGAAGCAGTGCATGCTCTTAGGGGCTTCATTACGGAGACCCCCCCCCCATATCTCTAAGTGGAACATTCCACCTCAGTGAATCATTTGCAGAGGAAGAATCCATCCCGTAAACGTAGGGGGTTCAGTCAGTGAATCGCTGACAGGCTTTTTTCCAGCGGCAGGCAGTGCACCACATGTCCCTCTTCTCCATGCCGTACACCTTACGACACTTTTTGGCCTCTCCACGGGGTTTCCTTGGCAACCAAAGAGACAACAGTTTTAGACTTTTACAAACACACTCACACAGCAAAGCGCTCACGCGCATGCGCACAGGCGCGCACACAAACACACACACACAGACTACATACCTAGTCCCCAGTGCTGGTTTGGGCAGGGGGGCTGTAGAAGTGGGTGTCTTGACGATGGTGGTGTTTGTGGTGGGAGCGGGCTGTCTCTTCTCCCCAAAGCTCACTGTGCGGATTTGAGTCAACGGGCCCTGCGGGAGCGGGGGGCAAAACCACAGGTCAGAGGGCATTTAACGCTTGGCAGAGAGTCACCGGCAGTTACAGCCTCCTGACCACGGTCCAAAAAAACAAACAAAAAACAACGACTACAAAGTTACGCCTCCACATCACAGTCAATTCACGACAGTTTCTAAATTCACGACACGTCAAGACAGTCGACAACAGCCCAGGTCTGAGAGACAGAGGCAGGGAGGACTAGAAAAGAGGAGTTGAAGGGGGCGGATGTGGGAGATGTGAAAGATGGGTGAGAAAAAGAAGATCGGGAAGAACCACAGAGGTTGAGGTGTGGAGATGTGGGAGAGAGAGCAAGAGATGAAGGTGCAGAGTGAGAGAGGTGAGAGAGAGAGAGAGAGAGAGAGAAGAAGCAGCCTGCTCACCGGGAAGCCTTTCAAAATGTCAGGAGGGGCCTGCCAGGACCCACTGATCCCTTCACTATTCCCAATCCCTTCAATCCCATCAGCCTGCGCCGAACACATAGGAATACTCCCAGAATCAGTGGCCTGGAAAACACAGCACCATACCACGGTGAGAGAGGGAGGGAGAGAGAATGAGAGCCCAAGTGATGGACGAGAATGTTGGAAGTGGAGAGAGAAGAGGATAAAAGGCGAGAGGGAAGGATTGATAGAGAGAATCAGAAAGAGGAAGAAGGGGAAAGGGGGCTATGAAGAGAAAAGGGGGAGAGAGTAAGGTAGGGTAGAAAGAAGGTGTGAATGAGTGGGGAAAGATGCAGGTCGATGGAGAATGACACAGGAAGAATAAGGAGCTAGATACTATAGAGAAACCAGGGAGAACCTAATCCAGAAAACCTCTGAAAATACCTAATCTACAGAAGTCTACAAAGGCAGTACCACCATTTAATCGTCCTGTTGTGCAAACTGTACTGTCCCAAACTAGGGGTCCCCTCATTTTTAAGTGGGTTTGCAAAACAGATGAGTGTGCTTAAGTAATAAAATTTGGGTTCAGTAAGTAACATCTGGTTGCCACCTATACAATGCTCTTTCTGTTTTCTTCCTAGTGATGTCAACAATAAGATTCTTAGTAACACGGTAACATTTTTTTCTACACAGAAGATCATTCACAATTATTGCCTCATGATGTACTTCTACAGATTGTGGCATGTAAAAACATAACATTGAACTCAAATTCAAAATGCTTGTAAAGTTTGTAACATCCAGTTTAGAACGCCAAACTTGACAAAAATGGTACCCTTACAAGAATGAGTTTATTAAAAACCATAAAACAATTAGCAATATCCTGTGCTGCAGAAACATTTTCCAAACTGGATCAAATTAAGACACGGCATCTGTATTGCAGAATGACCTCCGTTTTTGGAGGTTATCAGCTACACATGAACTGACCAGGGGAACTGGAAACTTCTCTGCCATGAAGTAGAGGACACTATTGGACACTGCAACAGGGCACCAATGGTGGGAGTATGATGAGTAGGTGCGTCGCTCGTACCTGGTAGGCGTGGTCAGTGCGGATATGGCAGAGTGCGGAGGGAGCCGACTGGCTGAGCAAAGTGGGGACGCGGCCCTGCGGTCCCCTCAAGACGATGTGGGAGGGCTCGGAGTGGGGGACGCGGGTGGCAGGGGAGGCCGGGAGGAAGATGGGAGGAGGGCCAGCGGTAGTGGGCGAGGTGGGTGTGAGACTGGACAGGCCCTCGGACAGGCTGTCAATGTTGACCTGGATCTCAGAGTAGTAGAAGTCCTCCTCGCCGTCGCTGTAGTCCGACTCGCAGTTCCGCCTGTGGAAGGGACGACACGGGGTGAAACGGACTCTATTGAAGTCGTATTCGTAACGCCTCACGGTAACGTTGCCTCGTAATTCTCGCCAACTGGGTCAATGAGGTGCTGTTATTACGTGCTAGGCAGGCAAAACATTGCGCGGCGTCGAGGTTCATAACAGGGGAGCTGTTCTCATGCCGTGTCCTCACCAAACCAGCAGAGGGCAGTGGTACCCAGGGCCTCTGACATGCCTCCTTTAAATGACTTCACTGACTGACTGACAGAGTGCAGGATAGCAACAGGAGGCTATAAAAACACACCAGCGAAACCTCCTTGTGTGTTGATATGCTCCCCTGCTTCTTTTTATGGCACTCTGTAAGAGGATACTATAAAATAACAAACCTAATCACACAGAGAAGTCATAACAGCTCACCGAGAGCCTCATGCGGGGACCGAGCTACCAACCAGAAGCAGCACATGCTCACAAAATACTGCTTGTAGACATTTTTAGGGCATACTCAAGCAAATAGCTGAGTTCCATTCTGCTGTGTGATTAGTCGATGACTCCCCACGTGACTTTGTGGTGGCTCACCCTTCTGTCAACGACTGTGATATCTACAGCGGGTGACCCACGTTCTGAGTCATCGGTCCATTGCTCTGGCGCCTTACCCTAGGTGGAAGGTGCGGATGTGACGCTGGATTCCTGAGGAGGTGCTGAGGACCTTTTCACAGTTCTTCCACAAGCACTTGAACATCACCTTCATGGAGTTCTGAAACAGAGAGGAACACAGACGGTGGAGAGTCAGTGCTACTGAAGTGACAAGACTGTGGCTTGAACCAACAACCTTCTGGTGCGCGCAAAGACCACCTGCGCCAAAAGGGTTCACATCATTTGGCAGAGGTTGTGGTCCACTTACATGCAGGGAAGTATTCAAGTAACACACTAATGGAGGTGAAATAAAGACAACAAAACCGTTCCACAGACTTCACAGGCAGGCCTGTGAGAATGGAAACCTGAAAGATTATGAGGTAGCTCGTGACTACTCCCTCTCTCCCTCTATCACTCTATTTCTCTGCATGGTGTCAATTCTTTTTTGTGATGGCAAATAGCAACCAAGGGACCCTAATATTCAATCATCATAGTTTACATACTTACATATATACTGATGTTCAACCAGACGGTCAAACTCTCAACAGAAAAATAACTATTATTTAGATAGTTGTTAGCCTCATCAAATCTGAAAAGGGTAATATCTGAAAAGGAGTATTTTAAACCGTCTTTACAGTAATCCCTGCTTTCCATTCAGACTCTAAAGAGCGTAGACAGAGTTGTATTTTTTTAACACTCATATTTTCCCAGGCAGAATGCAGGTCTCAGATGTTGGCAACAGTGGGAAAGATATGTTGAGACCTGCATTAATACTAATCACAGGCAATGGGTGTAACAGCTTCCACAGAGGAACGAGGGAGGAGAGAGACAGTAGGAGGATGAGACAGTCTTTTTGACTACACGGGCTGTGGGTCAATCAAACCCTTTACGCAACTTAAAATATTCATATGGAATTCATATTCTTTGATGGGAAGATATCTCGCGCAACTGCACTAATGACACTGTGAAACACATAAAACAGTCATTGGCAAATCTGCAGGGTGTTAACAAACTAATAATGCCCAAAGTGTTTTCTTTCCATCATAACACTATTACAGTAACTATCAGGCGATTAACGCCAATCATATGACATTATACACAGTCAGATACCGTATCTTAATTTGAACCAGTTTGGAGCAACAAGAGACGTGAATTATGATAGACTTTTGTAGGGGTTAATTCTGTCATTTCAAAGTGGAAATGACAAACTTTAGAAGCTTTTTTAAAAAGTCTGCACTTCCTGCTGTGCAGGAAAATCCCTGAAATGACAGGATGATTAAATGACGATTACACTAGCCTGACTACCAGTTTATTTGGCTTACATTCTACTCCCTGCAATCCATGCCGTGTACAAAGAGTCTGGCATTTCTTCAGTCTTCGGATTTGATCCTGACTGGATAACCCAGGCAGCCATTTTCCAATCACAACAATTACGCAAATATTGGAACTTCATAATTTCTTCTCTCCACAGAGAGCATTGCTATCCAGTTGCTATGCAATCGTTTTTTGTTTGTCCAGGCAAAACCAGTCTGTCAAAAGCTAGCTGAGTCTACATTTGAAAACTAAATACATCCTGCAATGCCAACCACAAAACATCTTTGCTTTAATTTTAAGCTCCAAAATACAACAACTTGCCTAGCTAACATTCACTTAATTCATAATTCTATTTGAGGCTTCACATGTTGTCATGGAAAATATTTTTATTCCTAACAACCAACGAGCAACTTTGGCAAAAATCTGGCAAAGCCTACAATACTGCAAAGAGCCAGTCCTGTAGGCAATGACAAGAAGCTGGAATGTTAGGTAAATTGTAGTAGTCAGATTAATGATATGGCTCCTGTAGTTTTCTACAGACAATGTAGTCTATAGATGGACTTAAAAGGAGAACCAAAGGGTTGTATAGATGAGATTCTCCTTTTAAGTACATTTTTATCTGTAGTATACATCCCCTTGCTCTGTGTATATCCTTCATTACTCATCTTTCCTCTTTTTCTAACCCCGTCTTCTCTCTCTTTAATGCAATTTAGGAAGATTCCGGGTGACTAATATGGCATCTGTAAACGGAGTGGTGTAAATTAAACCAAAGGGCTGACACATGAATGTGAAGTTCTTCTTCAGCTTTTCGACAGAGGGCAAATATTTAATAGTTAGAGCTATTCATTGTCCTCTCTAGCAAACAAGAGTCCTCTCTAACAAGAGCCCCTGTCCCTACAAAAGGGAAGCAGACCCATAGCATGATGCTGCTGCCACCATGCTTGACAGAAGTTACTAACTAAGTTCAGTGATGAGCCATCTTGGATTTGCATCAAACATATCTTTTGGAATTAAGGTCAAACAGTTCTACCTTTGTCTCATCAAACAATGATACTTGTTTTATAATGCATTCAATCTCCCAAAATCATTGCGAGATTGAATGCACCATCAAACAAGTTTCATTGAAACTTACAAAATATATATAGGCTTATTTCTTTATGAGAAATGTCTTCCACCCTACCCTAAACCCTGCGCTACCTACTATACAAGGTGGGTCCTGTTCTTGACAGATTCTTTCAACTCGTTTAAGGTTGCTGTGGAACTCTTGATTGCTTCCCTGATGAGCTTTCTTCTTGCCCTGTCATAAATTTTAGAGGGACGTCCTGAATTTATCAATGTCCTTGTGGTGCCATCTTGCCTCCACATCTTAATGATAGTCTTTACATTTAATCACAATTCTATCATATCCCTCTCCTGATCTGTACCTTTAAACAACAAGACCCCATAGATCTTCCATTAGCTCCACAAGGACAATGGCTGTCTCTGCAGTATGCAACCGAGAAACTTGCAAGGAAGTCCTACAAAAATAGCTTATTTTCACAGTTACAAGCCCACTATAAAGGGTTGGGACACTAAAGGATAGACAGGGTTAAGTCGAGCCAATTGTTAAGCTAGCGACGGGTTGTGCAAATGTAATTATTTTCTCACCATGCAAGGCATTATTGCTAGGATGAGGTAACAACAAAACCTGTTGTTAAAAGTGGAAACATAAAAATGTGTTTGTAAGCCTAAGTATAAAAAAGCTAAAAACGCATAAAATTGATAGTAATCAAGTTGTGTTGGGGATGTAAAGACAGACATGGTTTACACAGGTGGAAGTAAAATGTTATCTAGGTCAACCTACACCACTCTTACGCTAAATGATACCTGGGGTAAACTGTGCCAAGAGACACAAACTGTAATGTTTAAATCCCATCTGAACATTAACGGGGAAAAAAACACAGTGAAATGTATGTTGTTGTTAGAAAGCATACTATATCTCCCTTGAGAGAGTGATTCTAACCCACTCTCCTCTACCCGTGTACAAATCATCCAAACTGTAATGCATTTATCTATAGCCAGTGATTTAGTAATAACCGCACTAGCATGTCAGTGCATGTCTTGTTGAGATGGCTTCCTAAGTCCTGGCGTACTGCTGATTTAATGTTTAAGGTTACAGGTTGTCTAGCATTTTGAGTCGAGCATTGTCTTTACAAGCCAGGTTTGGCTGAAGAACAAACGGGAAAAACAAGTCATTCAAATTGAACGGATGACTTGACAAATGAACCATAATCCTGTGGTCCTGTAACACAGCTTAATCATCATCATTTAGTAGTAATCTGGCCCACTTAGCTCAGTCGGTAGAGCACGGTACTTGCAACACCAGGATTGTGGGTTTGATTTCCTGGGCCAATTGTACATAAAATAATGTGGGCACACATGACTGTTAGTCGCTAAACAGCGTATTCTGTTAGCTCAGGGGATTAATGGTGAGGTAGGCTAGAACATTTCTGTCCGGTTTTGATGAAGCTACGTGCTCAGTGTAGCACAATCTACCAGAACATCTTCAATCCCAAGTTTTTCTTCATTTCCTGTCAGGATATTGTATTCTTATGGCCAGGGCCATTTGTAACCTGTAGGATCTTCTGTGTTTCAGCCGATATGGTCTCGGTTACCTGTGAGATAGGCTTAAAGCCCAGTGAGTTGGACCCACACACTCCTGTCTGAACTCTCTCCAGTCTCTTCTCCCAACTCATCTGTTACTGTTACCTACGAATAAATCACCAAACTCCCCCGTTTACTCATCCCCAACTTACACTTATAACCCCCTTAAAAAAAACTTTTCCCTTCACATCACCCCACCCTTTCCATCCTAAATCTCTTTTTTACATTTCCTTCTCCCCATCTAATCTCTTCAATCCCCCCCCATCTAAACTCCCCCTCTTCCTCTCTGAGGTGAATGAGGGACCTAATGGCTGCTCTTGATACTGAAACCACATTTATGTCTTGGGCCGTGTCCATTGACTAAAAAAAACAAAAACAAAAAAAACAGGGAGAGAGAGAAAGAGCGAGAAGAACACTCCATCACACCGACAGGCCTTGCTGTCTCAGGGCCAAGTAAGCATCGCAGGATCCTAAATCACACTGGCGCGGCACACCAAGGTGCTTCTTCAGTGGGGTTTCAGGGGCCCAGGCCACTACTCCGAGTTAAGAACACTACACACTTCAGGCAGCGCTTACTAAACCGATGGGAGCCACTTTTAGGCCCCATAGAACACTTTGGCTGGGATGCAGCTTGGGATTGGCTGTGGCTAGAAATAGTGTCCTCACTTCAAGTGTTATAAGAAACAAGTGAACTGTCTGAAAAAATCAAACGGCTGCAATCTATGAACCTGGAGAACCGGAGATATGAAAGGATGTATAGCAGGAAAAGGTCTCATCCCAAGCCCGTGACCCTTGGTTGTACCTTTCGCTTCCGGGGTATGGGGTCCTCAAATAGGAAGTGCGTGGTGTCTGAGGAGTCCTCAATGGCGTAGTCGCCGTGGGAGGAGAGCAGGTAGCTCTTGCTGGTGTCGTTGGAGAGAGGCGGGGACGGCGTGGAGGGCACTGATTGGTCGCTAGCGTCCCAGCTCCAGTTGCCACTGGTGGAGCTGCTGTAGCTGGCCGACAGCGCATCCTTCCACCCCTTGCTGGCCAGCTCCGGAACTGCAGCTAGCGACAGAAGGACCAGCGAATGAAAAACCAAGAATGCATTAAGTCACATAGCTTAATTATTCATTAATTTAATGAATTAAATTATCTTCGCATATAAATTGTCATTAAATATTTTTTTCAACACTAGTCATACAATATTAAAGTGTGTATTGTTTGTGTTAATAGGCTATAATTCTATTGAAATAAGTAAATCCTTTGAGCAGAATGAGCTGCATTCGGGATTCATTTATATGAATATGACTGGTCCATGGATGTCAATAAGGGGAATCCTACTGAGACACAGCAGTTTTCACAATTCTGCATGTTCTCTGAGGGGAGACTAGGCTTCCAAAGACATACATTCAGCACAGCTATAAAGCCAGGCAATGAAATGAATATAAGCCACTAAAAATAGATATTGGACATGTTAATCATGTATAACTACAGCATTATGTCATTTAATGTTAATTATTAGAACAAATCTTTGCCCTGTCGCACAAAATTATTGATTCAATGGGGTTGCTCGATTTTAATAAATAACTAAACCAATAGGATGACCACGAGGGGTTAAATAATGTAGATCCATAGTCACTACTAACAATGTTAGTAGTGACTATGGATTTTGGCCAGATTTACATAGGCACACCTTTTCCAAAAGGCACACTGACCCAGCCTATCCATGACCCTAATCTGTGTTTGGGTCAGATCATTACCACTCTGGAGTTGTGACCCGAACAATAGGGTATTAAACTTAAAGAGAGAACAGAGGTTTATTTTGAGGTATGTTAGGTTTGTTAGTTCGACCAGAGGTCTTCAGCAAATGCAAACAGTACAGCAGTAAACAAATACATCAAGTAAAGTGGGTTGGCAATGATAGTATGGAGGTCAGTCTTTCATTAATGGAAGGTGATGACACAAAGTCAGGGACAGAGATGTAGCCGAGTCAGTGAAACTTGAATCCGAGTCGAGTCACAAGTCCTAACTAGCTAATTATGAGTTCAAGTAGTATAATAGCAAGAGGAAGCAGAAATGAAACAGTTGGCAGTCCATTTTCCTGTTTTGCACCACCACGTTTACTTCTGGTAATTATGTTACCAGGGCTGTATTCATTTCTGTGCAACACAGATTTGTGAGTTTTACTTCCTGAAGTCACTCAAGTTAAGCTTACAATTCAAACGGTTAGGGTAAACGTTAAGGTTAGAGTTAGGGGTGGTAGCAAGCACAAATGTTTATCCTTGATGTCTGCGAGTAGAGTAGCCCAAAGAACCGCTGTTGCCATATGCTTTATAAGGTTGAAATGCATCCTGACAATCTAATATAAAAATGTAGATAGCGTTAATAAAGTGTCAAATCTTTTGAACACGTGAATATGGGCTACAGCCTACCCAGTGAAGTAAAAACTACAAGTCGCTCAAACTAACACGAGTTCAAGTCTGAGTCAAAAGTCTTTGACTGGAGTACTACAACAATGGTACAACTGGTCAGAGACTCTTGTTAAAACCAATAGTGTTGTTCATGGCCAGCTATATTTATTTTCACATCATCAAGAAAGGTAAATGCACTGAGTTGGACAAACGGCTTAGGCCCGATGGTCAGGTGACATGAAAATAAGAGCTTCTTGAGGTCGGGTTTGGCACCGTAATGACATATGCAGAAAAGAACCCAATGCCTACTGTAAAATATGGGGGTGAACCCTTGATGTCGCAAGACGGTTTTGCTTCTACTCACCCTGGGGCCCTTGTACTTCTGATGAGTTAAAAGGAGAACCAGGGCATGTAGCATGACTACTGGGGTAAAACGAGACCAAGGGCATGTAGCACGACTGCTGGTTAAAACGAGACCCAGCACAAGTTAAATTGTAACATTTTGGGTTACATTTGAACTGATAGTTGGCTCAGTTAGTTGGGTATTGAGCGATGATCCAGCAGGTTTTATCAGACAACTGGCAGTGGCCTATTAAGCAAACTTTTAGAATAAATATCAGTCTGGTTCATCTGCAGCAATTTTACACAACTTTTGGCGGCGTCAGGTAACCTAGCGAATTGAGCATCTGACCGGTAACAGAAAGGTTGCCAGATTGAATCCCAGAGCGGATCCACTGGTGCACAAAAATAACCTGAAAAGCAGCACCCCAATGGGCCATTGCTTCCTGAAAATAACACTAACAAGAACCCAACAGATGGTTAAATTAACCCATATTTGGGCAATCAAACGTTGTGGCTTAATTGGAGTGGTGGTTCACTCCTGTTTATAAACAGCACCTTTCCATTTTCCTTGAATAAAAAATGTGTGCACCATAAAATGCCTCGGTTATTGAGACTGGGTTATTTAGAATTGAACAAATGGGTCAGTTTATAAGACTGGAGGAGGGACATAGCAGAGGCGCGGCAAATAGAGTAAACATACTTCTGGTTCGGTTTTGCTCTAGAACTCCCACAGTCTGATCTACAATTGTAAGGGTAGGCACAGTACACTGTGGGAAAATAGACAATTTTGGGGGGGATGTTTTCCCAAACAATAAAATAAAAAATAATACTGTTTCCCAATCTTTTGGATACAAAATAGGCAAAGCAGTTTTTTCCACATTTTTGGAAAACCTGGTCTATTTTGTAGAATCTGCTTTTATGCATAATAAAACTAAAGGCACTTTCATTGTCATATTAAATACTTTCCCACAATTCTTTCGGGAAAGATACGTAGGTCCTACAACTCCAGCATTTCCCTTTTATTGTAATCAGAGCGGCGCTCCGCTGCTGCTAAATTGTGATGCGCTGCCACAGAAGTGCTAAATATTTTTATGAAAAACTATTTTTTTATGCAAGCTGAACGCAGTTTACCATCACATGCAATTTACTAGCATGTAATGAACATGTAGGTATTACAATATCCCACTTGGGTATCCAAAGAACCCAACATGTTATTCACACAACCCCACTAGGTGGGTAAAAGAACAAGAAACCAGGCAAGCCTAGTTCAGCCGGCCTGCAATAAAAAGTGTTGATTGTTGTTGCCTTCACGAGATTCAAACCCGGGTCGCCCACATGAAAGGCTGTGTCTTTAACCACTACGCCACAGAGCTATACATTTGCCAGGTGTCGGTACAGCCTCTTTTGTCATGCATTACGCATTAACATCAGGCCAAGTTTGAATATTTCGTTAGACACCATTAAGCATTGTGTTAAACTTACTAACGTTTCTTATTAAGTTTACCTACACCACAAATTGCATCTATGGACTGTATGGCTTTTGCCACTGGCCGTTTTAACAGCTTATTAACCATTCGTGAATGACATTGATACAATAACTACTGTATCAATATAGGTGACTTTTTTGTCAAGTGAAAAGACGAGAGAATCGTGTAGTCAGCAAAGTATTTGTCTATCCTGAACAAATCCTAAGACATAATTCGAAAATCCACCAGAAATAGTCGCAATATAACAGTAAACAATTTCATTTTAGGCTTCCTATAACGTAGCTACTGAAGGTTGTAGCCAGCAAAGATTTTGTCTGTCCTCAACAAATCCTGAGGCATAATGTGTTTTGACTGTGACAGGAGTCAAACGCAGGACCTGTTGTTCTGTAATCCGCGTCTCCAACCACTTCGCTATTTAACAAGGGTCAGTCAGTCAGTCAGTCAGTGAGTAAGAGACATTCGCTCTTCTAGGCCGGCTCTGCTTACGCGGTCCGGCAAAAACTACAACAGCGTTCTGTCTACTATTTAACCAGCACTGGGTTAACTAAAACCTATATTCACTACATTATGATTCAGCACTGTAATTGTGCTTGCCTCTACAAGGAGGTTCAAATTTGCCAAAAAGTGTTTCTTCCAGAAGGACAATAAAGCATTATTAAAAATCAAGAATAAGGACAAGTTCTATCTACAAATGGTCCACGATATCTATTCGTATCTGTTCATATCGATATGTTCTCCAACTCATAAAATATTTGATAAATAGGTTCAGAACCTTTGTCCTCATAAGCTATGGTATTGCCAATATTTTTGGCATACATTTTAATGTTCCATTTTTTGCATCGAAATAACTAAGACTGCAGAGTAGCCTAGTGGTCAAAAGTGTTGGGCCAGTAAATGGAAGGTTGTTGGTTCAAATCTTGAGTAGAAATTAGGGCTCCAAATGTCAATTATTTTAATTATTAATATTTTATTAATAACATTCCCAATAATTTGAAAAATATAAACAAAACAACATGCTCAAAGTGTATTTGTTGTTACTTTTTACACTAAACAAAAATTTCAACAACATGTAAAGTCTTGGACCAATGTTTCATGAGACAGCAGACATATGCCCATATCTTTATTACTAGTCATGTGATATTCAGAAATTAGGATGAATTTCAACTTTAACACTGTAAAATCTTTGAAATCTGAGGACAACCGTTTTTTGAATGACGCAAGCCTATGCTGTGATGGGTTCTATGGTACAGTACAGACTGTTACAATGTTAATTTATCTTCTCAATTTAAGAGCATAACAAATCAATGCCATTGTTCCTTTACAGAATCAGCTTTAAAACAATGACATTTTTCAATTTTTCTTAGCAATGATTTAGTAATCCATGTGACTATAGTCACAAAAATGTCAGTTAATGAAAATATTGTAACAGATCAACTTAAATGGGGCAACTACACAGCCTCTTGGCCCAAACAAAAGCTAACATAGTTATAGTAGTTAATTAGCCTAAAGTTCAAATACACTATTTGAATGGACAGGGTCCAAATCAATGCAAAAACATTAGGGATGTTTTTGGAGAGAACATAATTTGAAACCATCAGCTAGCTACCTTTTTTATTAAACTAGCAGCCACAGAGATTAGTGAAGTAAGGCAGGGTCTGCCTTTTCATACAGTTAGCATAACTTTACACAGATAACAGTGAAATACTGACATAAATGACAACTGTTAGTGTAACCACTATGTTAAAAATATTAACATATGAAATTATTAAGTGACAATTCTGACATACACAGCACACACAGCACAGCTTGGTTATCTTGTTTTTCATGTATCACATTTTTTATGCTTCCTAGTAGGAAACCTGTTGTTTTCCTTGGTATCACTCTTTTCCTTAGAATGCCCTGAATACAATCTACTCAAAAATCACTGTACATAATCCAAAATAACACCGCGGCACACATGACTGAGAAGGGGGTGGTTACCTACAAAAGGAAAGCGCAATGGACATTAGGATATTATGATTTCTGCTTTTCAGCGAAGTGTTGTTGCTTTGCCTGATTAAAAATAAAAATGTAATACATTTTAAATGAACATCAAATAAAACCATTGATTTTAGCATGGGTGGTTATGGCTACCCAAAACGCCCAGGGTGAAGTTATGGCTTAAAATAGTCACTGACTGGGTGCTGACATTGGCACGTCGATGAGTGCCAAGGTAACAGCCATCTCTGGCAACAGTAGCCATGGCAATGTGTCCAAGGCTGTTGGCGGGGCAGGCCGGATAAGGGCTAAATATTAACTCTACAGTGTTGCACTGGTGTTCATTAGACCTGACTCCCTCTGTTAACTACTACAGAGGAAGGGTTTGTATGTGTTTGTGAAGAAGCATTATTTTGTTTCAGTTCACAGGCCTCTGTATATCTGTGGACAGAATGCCTGTCCAGTTTATAATGACGGAGGAAGGGTGTGGATGTGGCTGTCTTAGTCTTACCTGAGGCTGTCTGGGTGAGGACCAGTGGGGAGGTGGATAGTGACGTCAGGACGGTGGCAGCCATAACCTCCTTGTCAGCATGACCTGAAGGTTTCCTGGAACACACACACACAATATAGTTACATAAGGGAAGACAGTTATTTTCTTTCAAATTCCAACTTTCCCTAACCCTAACTTTAACCTAACCCTAGCTGTAACCTTAAAAACCTCCTAAACCCTGAGGCTAAAAGTAACTTGCACCCTTAACCATACCCATTCGTTGGAAATTGTCTTTTTCCTTGGTGATGGGCAAAAGATAAAATCAACTAGGTCAACCAGTAGCTCAAAATCTGGATCCAATTTTGATGCGTATTTTAGCGCATTTTCAATTTGCCTGTAGAGTTTCAGAATGAACAATGTATGTTCTTTGAATTCATGGCAACTTGTTGTAAGTAAATGTGATCCTTGACATTGTACAAACACACACCCTGAGTTTCGATTAATGATCATGCAGACAGAAAAGGAGAGAAGGCAATAGGGAGGACATATTTCAGTGTTCATATTTTCAACAGATCCATTTGACGTCATTTAAATCATTTATTATAATGTACAGTTTTTTCAACATTTTCTGTACTGGGAAAAGGGTGTTTCAGGTCTTGATACGTCTAACTACTGTTAATGTCAAGGAAGTTATGGTTAAAGAAACCAAGTATTTGAAAAGTATTTCAAATCAGTCAAACTAATGACCTTTGGAAATGTTGCATGGAGAATTTCCTTTATTGCAGCTGTTCCTCACCAGAAGCAGAGATGAAACAAAACAAAGTTGATGTCAATTAGCAACATTTCGATGTCAACTGAAGCATTCATTCTACTGATTTGACAATATTCAGGTGAGTAAGGAAATATTTAGTATTCAAACATCTCGGCATCAATGGATAATTATATTATAACAACTGCATTACATATTTTTATTTTTTGTTATTAGATGCTTCAAATAGGATAACGAACCTTTCAATCTGTGCAGGCTGAAATTCAGAAATCATAGTTTTATCATTATTGATTGTGAATTTATAGTGTTTGTGAATTTATATTGGATTACAAAGTTATTTTGGTGCATCTGTTTTGTCTCAACAATGCTTGTCCTGGCAAGAAAAACAGACTGCTTCAAGTGAGCCTCACATTGCAGACGTACCAATTTTGGCAGGAACTGGGAGACTGGTCAGGATTGAGGGAAGGATGAATGGAGTAAAATACAGAGAGGTCCTTGATGAAAACCTGATCCAGAGTGCACAGGACCTCATACTGGGGCAAAGAAAATGTTTTTAGCCAAACAACGACCCAAAACACACAGCCAAGTCAACACTGGAGTGGCTACAGGACAAGTCTGTGAATGCCCGTCAGTGGCCCTGCCGAAGTCCGCACATGAACCCCACTGAACATCTGTGAGGAGACCTGAAGAGCACAGTTCACTGATGCACCCCATGCAGTTTGACAGAGTCTGAGAGGCTCTACAAGGAAGAATGAGAGAAACTGCCCAAATCCAGGTGTGAAAAACTGGCAGAGTCATACCAGAGAAGCTTTAATCACTGCCAAAGGCACTTCTACAAAGTACTGAATAAAGGCTCTGAAATTTCAAAATATTTCTAAGAACCTATTTTCGCTCTATCAATATAAATTATTGTGTGTAGATGGGCAAAAAATACATGTAATCAGTTATAAATTCAGTCTATAATACAAAAAAGTTGGAGAAAGTGAAGGGGTCTGAATATGTCAATTGTCCTCACAATCGAGATTTCAGTATTGGCGATTGACCAAATGCTATGATTGCTATTGCAGACCAACCATTCCCTGGGATTCCCGCTGCCAAACCCACCAATCATTGGTATCTGCCATAGCCAAACCGACCAATCATGTGTGTCTGCCATAGCCAGAATCACCCAATCATGCTTCTGCAAGAGCCAACCCCGGAAACCAGGAAAAAGGTTTTTCAACCCCTATCCAAATTCCAACACTGAAATATACCAGCCATGCTTTCTTTAGACAGAACAACAAGCTGTGTTATAGTGTGTAATGGAAAATTCCAGTACAACAATAAATACTCTACTCAAGTCCTCTGTGAGTGATGAAAATTCCCCCTTTAGTAGGGAATGTGGACTGGGCTTACATTCGGATAACTCTGAGATAATGTTCGGATTACCAGAACACTAATTTGGCTGAGCACTTTGGCACATCAGTCCAAAAATGTTTCCAACAGGGTAGATAAAGCCTGAAGACACTGGTACCCAGCTAATGACTGGGTCATGTCTACTAGTAATGTTCTCCTTGATTTGGTGGTATTTCTTCAGAAGGCAAGGCTCAAAACCTGAGCTGGAAAACAGCTCAAGATTCCCTAGCTAGCTGTGTGAATTTTAGGGTCCTCCGATGGGTTTCAGGTGGCCATATTCTTCCCCTCAAGCTGCTTTTAAGAAGGTGAAGTGAGAGCAAGAGAAAAAGAGAGGTAACGAAAGAGAAAGGGTGTGAGAGACACAGAGGAAAAGATAGGTAGAGAGAAGTCGAGAGAATTGGAAAGAGAGAGAGATAGAGATGGTGAGAGAGTAAGAGAGAGATGGAGAGAGAGCGAGAGACAGTTGGTAGTGTTGTCTTAACCTCCCAGTGAACAACACCCCCCTCACTGAGCCCTCAACGCAACCGTCTATTTATCCTGCCTACTTGGACCAGCATGGAGAGCTCTACACACACACACACACACACACACACACACAGGGAGTCTTTGAAAGAGTGTAATCGTATAACCAACATAGAGCCTGCAGTAATCTGTTTCATTGTGTTGGAAACACCCAGATCTCCTCTCTCTCTCTCTCTCTCTCTCTCTCTCTCTCTCTCTGTAGGTTTTTGCCACTCACACACACATGCACATGTACGCGCGTGAACACGCGAACACACGCACAAAAACTAACACTCTCTCTGTCTATAACATACCCAATCTAAAAGGCTAAAAGTTATGTAACATAAGGAAATGTGCGCACCTATTAACCACCCACAAATGCAAAGAAGTCTTAAAACAAACGCACAGAAACAGAACCACAGACAAGCAGGGGCAGACAAGCAGACAAAATGGTCTGGTCTGTAGCTTTAAGAGTTCCTCTTACCGCCTCCAGCCTGCTCCTCTACACAACCAGAGCAAACTGGTTTGAAGAGCGCTTTCAGCCAAGCCCTAAGTCCTGGCAAACCTCCACCACACACACACACACACACACACACACACACACACACACGCCAAAACGTTTGCCCTGAGTAAACACGTAGCCAAAATGTCTCCCCTATCTCACGCAGCCAAAATGTCTCTCTTCAAACTGAGCTGACTTCCACCCATGAGAGCGAAGCTGTGGAGGATGAGGTGCAGACAAGTCTGAATGGAATGCATCAAATATGAAGCAATCTCCCCCAGACCAAAACAAAAACACAGTGACAGAGCATCACTGTTTTCCCCTGCTCAGACAGACCCTGTGTTTAACTAAGTTAACTTACTTGTGTGTATGTGTGTGTGAATGCATGTGTATGAGAATGTACGTATCTGTGAATGTATGCGTGTGCATTGAATAAAACACATCTAATCTATTCAAGTGAATGAGTGAGTGTGTGTGTGTGTGTGTGTCTGCGTCGGTGTGTGTGTGTGTGTGTGGGTGTGTTTGTGTGGGCCTTTTGACAAAGAGGGAAAGCATCAGAAATAGAGTTGTGGACAGGACACACACACAACAGGCATTATCCTGCCAACTGGCCTCTATGGGTTTTCTGATTCCCTCCTTATTGTGTGTCCTCTGGATAATATGTCTCATACTGGCAGAGGACTTGACCATTCCCCTTTGGCAAGGATACACACATACACCATCATATCCCCGAATGTGAAGACACCCCCTCCCCTCCTGATTTCCTGACATTGAGAGTTTTTGCTCTTCCGCGTTTCCCCACAGGGATCTCCTGCCAAATACGCTTAAATAGAGCTTGGTGTGTATCTGTGTGTTCTTAAATAGAGCTTGGTGTGTATCTGTGTGTTCTTAAATAGAGCTTGGTGTGTATCTGTGTGTTCTTAAATAGAGCTTGGTGTGTATCTGTGTGTTCTTAAATAGAGCTTGGTGTGTATCTGTGTGTTCTTAAATAGAGCTTGGTGTGTATCTGTGTGTTCTTAAATAGAGCTTGGGGTGTATCTGTGTGTTCTTAAATAGAGCTTTTTGTGTTTAGTTGTGTTCTTGTCATGCATTACTTCTGACCAGAATTCCCTGAAAAGTCCACACAAGTATGGTAAACGTGTGTGTGCGTGCATGTGAGTTACTTTAGACACTTTAGAGTATCTCTCTATGGTCAAGCTAATCCTGATAGTCAGATAACTGTCTATCAACGTTTACACAAGCAGACAGAACAGACAGATGGTCTTCCCATGACAAGCAATCTTACAACACCAACCACACAGACAATACACTCACATACAATTGCATTTTAACACACACACACACACACACACACACACACACCATTTAATACCTACTAAAAGTAACCACGATTCTATTCATGTCCACTAAAAAAAAAGTTTACGTGAGTGTGTGTGTGTGCAGGCATTGCGCTAGAGTGGAGCAGAGCACACCGGCAAGCTCTGCCTAGCCAACACCCCCCACCTCTCCTCTGGCCTTGGGGCAATGCCCCTTTGGCAGCATGACAGAAGCTAGATACAAACACACACTGACACACACACACAGAGTACCATGAGATTACAGTACTGCGATATTGGCTGGAACCTGGAAGTCAGCCAACAAAAAGCTGTAGAGCAACAGGGCCCAGAGGGAGAAAGAGAGAGCAAGAAAGTAGAGAGTGAGACTATAGAAAAAGAGAGAGAAATGGGTGGAGGTTTGGAGTAAGTAGCTAAATTTCTTTCCAATTTAGAAGCATTTGAAAACAAACCTCTGACGTTTCTCAGTGCTTCAGTAACTCTGAACTCCAGCAAGCATGCATGATGTAAGTACAATTAGTTTGATCCACATGAATCTGTGTGTGTGTGTGTGTGTGTGTAGTTGTGTGAGCCTGTTGCACAGTTGTTGGGGAGATAGGCCCTCCCTCCATATATAAAAGAGCCAGGATACTGTTATTACAGTACGTATTACACTGCATGACCAGTGCGCGTGCCTACTCGGGAAAACAGACGACCCATGTACGACAGACAGGGAAATGCACAACCCAAATTTCACCCTCCACGCTCCGTTTGCCCCGTTTTCTGGTGAGATCCGGAAGCATACCCTCATCTCCACTCTCATCTCGCCCCTGCTCTACTCCTCCATTTCCCGTCCCCTCTTCACTCACAAAGGAGAATACCATTGTGTTTTTCGAGAAGCTGATGTGTCATACTGCCTGCTAATGACCGGTTAGAGAGGGGAAGGCAGATGGAGAAAGAGAGAGGCAGACAGAGAAGTTTGCCAGGCCCCGAAAAGAGCAGAATCTGCAGGTGTAATTGTTTATGTAGCATGGTTTAGCTAGCCTTTACAGCAAGTCCCAAAGCCAATATCCCTGTTCCTCACCCCCTCACCACAGGTTTTACTGTCCTGGTGAGGACCAAATATATCTGCCAGGATAGTAAAACTAGAAAGATTTAACCTTGTGTTGACTTATGGTTTAGTGTACTTACCATTGAGGTTGAAGTTAGAATTAGGCTAGGTTTAGGAGTTAGCTCTAGGGGTTTAGGGTTAGGTTGAGGGTAAGGTTAAAGGGGCACTATGTGCAATCCTGTTTCTAATGGATACAAGACTGAATTTTAAACAATGACACTTATCTCCTGCACCCAGACATAAACACGCAATTTAAAGAAATAAAAAAATAAAAACATTTGTCAATAATTATTTTTAGCTAAAAATATAATTATAATATAGTCCCATTATATTATACCATTATATTATATTATCATAATTACTACAGCATTTTAATCTAAAAGTGCCTTGAAGAGCCTTGCCCAGCTGCCTGATCCTGCAGTATTTAAATGCTAAACAGTTATCAGTCTGGTTGGGCTGGGTTCAAACCGTTTTGGCATGGGGCATTTCCAGTGGGTGTTGAGAAAAGTTAAACTTGACTGGACATACCTTCAACTAATCAAACCAACGCTGCTCCTAACTTAAGCCTATTCAGCCCGACCAGACTGATATCCATGTAGCTTTTAAACGTGGTAAGCTTGCGGAATCAGGCGGCTGGGCTAGAGCTGATGTTCAAGTTTATGATTTCGTTGCGGTGTGTGCAATGGCTGATGTTCTACAGGAAAAAAATGCTCAAGCACTTGTATCGCGAGCTGCCAAAAACCGAGAGCTGCCTTGTAGCAATGCGCTGGTTGACTCATATCATAACACCCAGTGTGCAGGTGGGTTTAGGGTCACATAATATTGTTGGGATAAAGGGTGGGTGGGTTGCAGGCATTTTGCAATAATCTATGAGAAGCAGAATGCCTCCCAAAGTAAGCCACATTTCAGCTGACAGCCGCTCCACTGTCAGAGGGGCTTCAACTAAACAACGCTACGCCAACTGTATGTTACAGCAGCATTTCCTATATTTGTGGGTTTAAGATCAGGTGCAGGCTTCAGAATTTCACTTAACCCATATTCAGACAGAAAACGCCATGTTTTCGTTTAACCATTTATTAGAAATATGCACAACAATAATTTCATACAGGTTTTGGCGTTAGGTTCTACTCCTCTGGGGTAACTCACTGCCATCACTTGATCATGTGAACGATACTACCAATATATCAACACCATAATATCATTAATAGTAATCCCCATAGACAATGAGCAAGGTACGCAGTACCGATGCCCCCATGAAAAGAAAACAGTTCCAAACAGGCGGAGGCAGGGGTGGTGGCTGGGTTCACACCCGCATGCTAGTAAGACCAGCACACATCAGAGTGAGTAACCTGACGATTAAATAGTCAGCATGAAATCTGATGTTGTGATTGGAGGGATCCCATGCGCCAGCTGATACGTTGCTGACCAATAACCACTTGGGTTTCCTGTCTGAACTGGGTATGCTAATTAGCCTGGCGGTTGTATATGGCTTATTTGAAATGACAGGTCTTCGTGGGTGAACCCGGTCACCACTATTATTTACCTGGAGGTGTGATAATAAAAATGGATTCACAAAAAAATCAAACGGAATTTGCCAAAAAATAACACTCATTTTATAGGGCCCTACATAATAAAATGAGATTGGAATGGTATTAGCTAGTTCAGGCTAGTTTAGGATCAGAAGTATAGTACAGCGAGTGTCTAAATGGAGTCTGAGAAGACAACAAGGTCAAGGCCAACTGATAGACGGACGGACAAGAAAGTCTGAATATCGCTGGTACTTGGAACAATTTTCTAGATTTATGTTTGAAACATTAACTCCAAACATTCCCCTGCAGATATCTTCTGCTAGTAGTACAGTAAAACAAATGGTGCTAATGGTCCCGTTAAGTATTAGGAGTCAGGGACAACACGATTATAAACGTGAAAAATGTCTGGAGTCCCCACAAGGATAAAATACATTGTGTGTGTGATTTACAATGTTCCCAATGTTTAAAATGTATTTACTTTTGTTCCATGGCCCACGCATAAGGATGCTTCTACCACATAGAGACTGTGGGTTTACATGGCAAATGAAGCCATGACGGTCCACAATCACACCAACATAAATACACAGGATTCATGTCCCCCACCCACCAACTCATCCACCCATCCAGCCCAACCATCCACCTCCCGCTCCACCCATCTATCCATCATCTGTTCATTCATGAAGCGGGTATTTAACATGAAGCCAAACCAACCCTGTCAATTACGGGAAGACAGAGAGGAATACACAGTATAACACTGCCAAGGTTGAGACAAACCTCCCCCTGGGCAAAGGCTTTTATTCATTATAAAGACATATGTTCCATCTGAAGTTAGCATCCCCCACCGTCCCCCCATCCGCCCACAGAATCTGGACCAAAATATCTGTGGGACACATGTTTTTTGATACTGGCCTATTCCTCTCAGCATAGAGAATGTTGAGGAACAGAAGGGGTACTCTGGGCTTTGGTTTGTGTCATTAGTCCACCACCCCCCCGCTCTTACTCTCTCAGTCTCCTCATTTCTCTCTCTGTCGGTCTCTCTCCTATTCTCTCTCAACATCCTGCTGTCCCCTCTACCTCTCCTAATAACAGTACCCCCCCCCCCAGCCCCAGTCTGGCCTCCTCCACCATGTTACATAACAGCTCCTGCCTTGATGGATGGATGATGTTTTCTTCTCCATTGAATGACTATCCTATGATACGAATGTTACATGCATGGCATTAAGACAGTTTTACACAGTAGTATAGTCTTTTCCTACAGGCTTCCAGTCACAAAAGCACAACTTGGACGCATTACAATCATATTAATCATATGTAGATCCTAAATTAAAACAATAACTAATGAACACTATTGAAAACGAGATTTCAGATTCTACAAAAATGAATGATGAAACGTGGTTTAGAAGCTGAAACTGTAGTTTGTGGTGAGAAATTAGTCCCTAGATTAGTCCCTAGAACGGTGAGGGCTGCCGTGACCCGTGCCTGTGACTGCCAGTCAGTCTTTAACGTGAAGCATGCCTGTGACTGCCAGTTAGTCTTTAACGTTAACCATGCCTGTGACTGCCAGTCAGTCTTTAACGTGAAGCATGCCTGAGACTGCCAGTCAGTCTTTAACGTGAACCGTGCCTGTGACTGCCAGTTAGTCTTTAACGTGAACCGTGCCTGTGACTGCCAGTTAGTCTTTAACGTGAACCGTGCCTGTGACTGCCAGTCAGTCTTTAACGTGAAGCATGCCTGTGACTGCCAGTCAGTCTTTAACGTGAACCGTGCCTGTGACTGCCAGTCAGTCTTTAATGTGAACCGTACCTGTGACTGCCAGTCAGTCTTGAACTGTGCCTGTGACTGCCAGTCAGTCTTTAACGTGAACCGTGCCTGTGACTGCCAGTCAGTCTTTAACGTGAACCGTGCCTGTGACTGCCAATCAGTCTTTAACATGAACCGTGCCTGTGACTGCCAGTCAGTCTTTAACGTGAACCGTGCCTGTGACAGCCAGTCAGTCTTTAATGTGAACCGTGCCTGTCACTGCCAGTCAATCCTCAGACAAAAAGCCTCCCTCTCTGTTCGTCCCTGAGCTGCTGGCAGCCTCCGGGCGAAGCACTCACAACCGATAGCTTTGTACGGACAGAAAACTGTGCGCGCATGTGTGACATAAGAGCTTTTTCCCCAGCGGTCTCGACCTCCTCTTCCAAAAAGTATGCACACACAGTCTTTCTATACTTGTGGGGACCTGAAACCTAACCTGACCCAGAAATCCACGTTCCCTTTTCATTAAAAACCTAACCATCATCTTAACCTAACTTCTATGCCTGCACCTAACCTAGTCCTAACCCTAATTCTAATTCAGTTCTAACCCATACGGCTAATTGTTTTCCCCTTAACCTAACTTCTAAGCTGAAAATCCCAAATTCCCTAGTGGGGACCTGTCAACAAACTGTTCAGGTTTCACTAAACGTACACAGACGTGGATCACACTTACCCATTCTCTCTCTTTCACGCACGCACATGCACACACGCACACAAACACTCACACACAGCACAAAGTACCACAGTTAGACATCAGTTCATACAATAAACTTGTTTCAGAAAGAGTGGTTCAACAGGGGGTCAGAACCAAAAAAAAGACACTAGTCCAGAACAGTTCAGATGGCATAACCACAGACCTAGCATTTGGGTCAGGGGCGTCCCATGTCAAAGATAATCAGAGAGAAATGAATACTAAGACTGTCTGTATGAGGTTACCCTAGCAGTTTAGCTGTGTGTGTGTGTCACAATCACACTGTCCTCAAGGTTAAGCTGTAGCTATGACAACACGTCTCCACACCAATGTCAGAATTGTTGCTACGTCACCCTCCTGAACTTGGGTAGAACGGTGATCATCACTTTTATTTCATGGAACATTCAGGCAGGAAAGTATGTAAATGTGTGCACGCTTGAACGCCTACACACGCACGCGGGCGCGCACTTCATGTGCAGAGCAAACAGCGCAGCTTCCTTTTTTGTGGCGGGCTCTGTCGGTTCCATATTTCTGAGCTGTATTTAGTAAATCATGTGTCAGGGCGGCAGTCAACAGGACCTCAACTAGGCAGGAATAGTTGTCCTTCTCTGCCTGAAAAGCATCTGCCTCTGACATCCATTCAAATCATATTCAAATCTATTTCAATAAACAAAACAAGTGGAGCCTTGCCGGGGATTTAGACTTCACAGAGACGCGCTGTCAGTCGTTTCAAAGGCCTGATGATTAATGGGGTGGTTTTCTGGTCTCTGTGTGTCCAATAAAGAAAACCAGAAACCAAAATGGAGCTCTGTAACCATCAACAAATCTGAATGTCGTCAACTAAGGGGCCTGCCCTGCATGGATACTGCTTAACACTGCTCCAACTAAGAGGCCTGCCCTGCGTGGATACTGCTTAACACTGCTCCAACTAAGAGGCCTGCCCTGTGTGGATACTGCTTAACACTGCTCCAACTAAGAGGCCTGCCCTGTGTGGATACTGCTTAACACTGCTCCAACTAAGAGGCCTGCCCTGTGTGGATACTGCTTAACACTGCTCCAACTAAGAGGCCTGCCCTGTGTGGATACTGCTTAACACTGCTCCAACTAAGAGGCCTGTCCTGTGTGGATACTGCTTAACACTGCTCCAACTGGGGAGGTGGTGGACAAGGAGGAAGAGGAAATGGAGCAGAGAAACAGGGCCGGAAGTGGAGAGTGTCCAAACAAAAACAGATGGAACTAAAGATGCCCTTTACGCTACATTTTCCAAGACGTATTGAAGAACACTTGACACGCTAGATCATGTTGTTATGTAAACTTTCAGATATCGATAGCTTGAGATACCACCTTCCAAGGTAGTGTGCATCACATTCTCCAAAGAGCCACCTCTGAGTTTTGCAAGTGTGAAGACAACTGTGTCGGAGCTGTATCAAGTTTCTGTTTAGCGTGCGCGAATATCGATCGATTTTCCCACGAATGGCGGCCACAATCCTGCGTGGCACGTCTCAACATGCCGCTATGTAAACGCTACGTAAATGATTATGCAAACCAAGATAAATCCATCTAGTGTTTTATTCTCTCTCTTATTATGTAAACAATAAAGTCTGCACTTTCCATTCACCAATCCAGATATCCACAGGGCTGAGAGAAAAAACTACAAACACAGGGTCCAGGGAATGCAGATCTGTATCTCTTTCATTAGAAAGAGGGAGAGAAAGGGGAGAAGGAAACAACTCTTCAGGAATGATGGGAAGAGTGAGAGGGAGATAAAGAAAGGACCGACTTAAGAGCAAGAGAGACGGCAAACGAGAGAGGGATGAAAGCCCGATTGAGCACGGCCCTCTGCCCACAGGCCTTAGAGAAGTGAAGAGATTTCTCTCAATCTCTGGCTGTTCATCTATCCCTCTCTTTTTCTCTCTCTCTCAACGCACAGATTACCAGGGCACAGGGCCGCCTGCGTGTGTGTGTTTGTGCCTGTCTGTGCACGAAGCATGCAAGTTTGTGCATATTAGTAGGACCTCTTTAGAGGCTCCAGCCCAGAGTGCTGAAGTGTAAACACACAGCAGAAATAAAATGAGACAAAAACAGCTGAACAAATCAAAAACAACAGGCCTTTAGTGAGGAACTGTGAACCGTCGGCAGTGACGGCTCTCACACTCACTGAAAAAAGAATGAGACGACAGCACAGAGATGAGGAGAATCAGAGACAAATACGATATGGATATCCAATATGAGTATAAAACGCAGAAAGACTGCAAGAGAGAGAGAGGGAGGGAGGGAGAATGAATGGGGGGGTGAGAGGAACTGATATAACGACAGATAGGTCTAAGTCTTTCTGTTCCTCAGTTGCCCCTCTTTTTTGAAATTCTCCTGGGAGCCAACCCTCTTCAGTTAGGCTCTAAACCCTCTTAACATACACACACACCTTAATCCCAGCAGATAAGGGTCAATATTGGACATTTGTCCATGTGGGTAAAACAACTCTTTGTGACTTGAAAAATGGCCACTAGAGGCAATAGTGAGGTATATTCGGTTAAACAGATGAAGTGGTTTCCTGCATCGCTGTGGACAGGGATGGTGGCCTAACCACTCCAAAGATTATGGCTGGGAATTGTGAGGGACCACACGATACGATATTATCACAAAGCTTAGATGCCAATACGATATGTAATGTGATTTTCACAATTCTATGAGTTGCGATTAAATATTGCGATTTTTTCATATAACCATTTGCAAACAGTTCAATCATACATCCAAAGACCAAATTCTGCCCAAAATGTTTGAATAATACAATAAAACTGTTTGGTTTATATATGGTTTATATATGGTTTATATATTTATATATACAGCTCCGGAAAAAATTAAGAAGACCGCTGCACCTTTTTCTTTCCTTTCCAAAAAAGTCGAAAAGGAAGGTTTTGAGTGAGGAACAGAAGGGTTAATATCAAGAGACCACTGCAAATTGAACGCTTCTGTTGCTCACTCAAAACTTTCCTTTTCAAATTTTTTGGAAAGGAAAGAAAAAGGTGCAGTGGTCTCTTAATTTTTCCGGAGCTGTATATTTTTATACACAGAATTGTGTTCAAAGGTGTGCATACCCTTGGAGAATTGGTAATATATGTACCATTTGTAAAGAAACCATGAGTGAGCAGGCAAAACGCATGTCTTTTATTTCTTATGGGATTCACATTCAACTGTAGGTCATAACAGAATGGCACAATCATAAAACAAAACATGGAAACAAAGAAAAAAATGAACTGACCCCTGTTCAAAAGTCTGCATACCCTTAGTTCTTAATACTGTGCATCGCCCCCTTTAGCATCAATGACAGCGTGCAGTGTTTTGTAATAGTTGTCTATGAGGCCCCAAATTCTTGCAGGTGCTATAGCTGCCCATTCGTCTTGGCAAAATGCCTCCAGGTCATGAAAAGTCTTTGGTCGTCTTTCATGAACCGCACATTTGAGATCTCCCCAGAGTGGCTCGATGATAATAAGGTCAGGAGACTGTGATGGCCACTCCAGAACCTTCACCTTTTTCTGCTGTAAACACAGGAGGGTGAACTTGGCCTTGTGCTTAGGGCCATTGTCATGCTGGAAAGTCCAAGAGCGTCCCATGCGCAGCTTTCGTGCAGAAGAATGCAAATAGCCTGCCAGTATTTTCTAATAACATGCTGCATTCATCTTGCCATCAATTTTCACCAGATTCACCGTGCCTTTAGAGCTCACACACCCCCAAAACATCAGTGAGCTACCACCATGCTTCACAGTGGGGATGGTATTCTGTTCACTATAGGCCTTGTTGACCCCTCTCCAAACATAGAGCTTATGGTTGTGACCATTAAGCTCTATTTTGGTCTTGTCACTCCAAATGAGTGTGCTAGAAGCTGTGAGGCATGTCAAGGTGTGGTCGGGCATATTGTAACCGGGCTTATTTGTGGCATTGGCGCAGTAAAGGCTTCTTTCTGGCAACTCGACCATGCAGCTAATTTTTGTTCAAATATCGTTGTATTGTGCTGCTTGAAACAACCACACCGTCCTTTCCAGAGCAGTCTGTATTTCTCCTGAGGTTACCTGTGGGTTTTTCTTTGTATTCCAAACATTTCTTCTGGCAGTCTTTCTTGGTCTACCTGACCTTGGCTTGGTATCAAGAGATCCCCAAATTTCCACTTCTTAATAAGAGATTGAACAGTACTGACTGGCATTTGCGAGTCTTTGGATATGTTTTTATATCCTTTTCCATCTTTATAAAGTTCCATTACCTTGTTACACAGGTCTTTTGACAGTTCTTTTCTGCTCCCCATGGCTCAGTATCTAGCCTGCTCAGTGCATCCACGTGAGAGCTAACAAACTCATTGACTGTTTATACACAGACACTAATTGCAATTTAAAAAGCCACAGGTGTGGGAAATCCACCTTTAATTGCCATTTTCACCTGTGTGTGTCACCTTGTGTGTCCGTAACAAGGCCAAACATTCAAGGGTATGTAAACTTTTGATCAGGGCCATTTGGGTGATTTCTGTTATCATTATGATTTGAAAAGGAGCCAAACAACTATGTGATAATAAATGGCTTCATATGATCACTATCCTTAAATAAAAGGATATTTTCAAAATCAGTGACAACATTTCACAATTTCTGCCAGGGTATGCAAACTTTTGAGTACAACTGTGTATATATATATATATATATATATATATATATAAATCAGCATCTCTACATGTATGGCAGCCATTCCATTCCAGTGTCTGCTAAATTCCAACACAGGCACACCTCATTTTACTTAATGAGGTACTGATTAGGTGATTACCTGAACCAAATCTAATTTAACGAGGAAAAGTATAAAAACTACTGCTGTGGTCATCACTATCCTCTTGCAATAGGACCAGCTACTAAAGACAATAAGATCCACAAAGAGACAATGTTTTCATTTTGAGACATATCACCACTAATAACGATCCCAATAAACTTGAGGTTTATTTTATTTGCTGATGACAGTGTGAAAAACAACAACGTATGCAACTGACCTCAGATGCAGGCAAAACAAAATGGACGTCAACGTGAGATTTCTGGCCATAGAGGGGCGTGGCATTTTCTCACACACACACACACACACACACACACACACATTTAGTCCACATGCTAATTTGTGGTTTCCAGCCAATGAAGCCTGTGCTCATACATACTATTAGGTTATTTTGGGGTGCATGTTTTGATACAGGCGTGCACACATGTGCTCAGGTTTCAGCTGTGTGTTGATTAGGTGGTAAGCCTTCTGAGGTGGAGAAATTAACCACAGCTCCAGGAATGGCATAGCAGCATAATTAGACATATAGGCTTGCTTTGACATGAGCACAGTCATTCACACACACACTAAATATAACATCAAAACATGCAAAGTTGCTTACACACCCACTAACGCGCACAGGCGATCACACGCGTGGCAGTTTTAATTACTACAATGTACTGGAGGCAGATCTGCTCAGAATTGTTGAACTTAGTGTGATTGGTTGACTCAGTAGAGACGGCGGAGCTAACATTTCAAGGGCTGAATGCTCTGAGAGGATATTGAACCAGGGTTATCACTAGTCCATGCCCTAAGTCTCACCTTAACAGTAAACTTAACTGTTCAATGTAAACTCACATTGATTTCAGAGAAGGGACACAAACTCCGCCCTCTCCAGTGAGTCAACCAGTTAGGTATATTCCCCCTTAAGAAGCAGATCTGCCTCTTAACACAGAGAGCTGTGTAAGGACACACACACACACACACACACACACACACACACACATGCGCGTCGTCTCTGGACTGAAGTTTGATATGGTGATGACTGAAGCTGTACTGTAAATCTAAGCCACATAGACAGGGGATGACACAGCCAGTCAAGCAGAACTGCATCACAAGATCAGGACATTTGGAAAACAGCAAGGGGGTGAGCAGCCAGTAACCTCACCAGTAAAAGAAACACGCTCCATAGCTGCACACACACACACACACACACACACACACACACACACACACACACACAGACATCAGGTCTGGTCAGGTGACCGCCGCTAACATTGAACGGGTGGCCTTGGTTGGTCCAGTGGTCTAAGCCACTGACTCCGGTGCACAGAACAACAGATTTATATGTTGCAAAACAGGAAAACAATTCTAGATCTGATTTGGACTGGAGGTGGCTGATGTGGGTCTGGGAAGAGAGTGAGAGGTCCAACCAGGCATTAAGACACTTGTAGGTACTGACATACTCAAACTTAGATCAATTTAAAGTGAGAATATTTCTGGGGCAGGCAGGTGTCGAGGTCGTTTTTTGAAGAGAATACATTTTGTTCTATTCTAATTTTGAGGTGTAATTTGGGATCAAGGAAGTATATTACTGAAGCTATGTTGTAGAATGATCAGCATAGAGTTCAATGACAGACCAGATGTAGGCCCATATAAGACATTTTCTTAGCTTTTCATTCATGTTAGAGCCTTGAGTCAAAAGCTTTCTTGAAAAAAACAATGTATGAGAAGACAGTTTTTTTGTCAACAATATCAATTCACACACAGCCTAAACCTTGCTTTCAAACATGTAATGTAATGGCCAACTAATGTATCTGGCTCAAACATTGGTGTGAACATGTCTAATAGGTGACCACACAAAAATGACAGAATTGCTTTTGGAAAGAATAATGAAACAATCCCGTAATTCTTATCTGGAAGGGATATTAGAATGTGCAGGGGGTATACATGGTCTGTCTAACCAAGAAGCCAATTTCAAATTTGTTCAGGATATTGTTGAAGTCAGCTGCTAATGATACTGCAAAGGATTTTCCAGAGGTCGCTGTTCATGCAGATCCCCTGTGAATATTGGTGGCAAAAGTCTCTCCACTTTGGTGGTTTTGCATCATCAGACTATTGGGGAGGATGCCAGAGATGAGGATGAACTGGAGAACAGGTTAACAACAGCTAGTTTGAATTTTTGCTCTGTCAGAATGTTGATGATTTAGTATGTCATCAACACCACAGGATTTTATGGGTTTAGATTTTGTCCAAACCCATAATTGGACAATTCATTGGGTTCTGTTAGTTAAATAGCCAATGTTTTTTACTGTTATTTCTTTAGTTATAGTGAAAGTGGTTCATCCATACATCTCATTTTTGGATACCCTGCTCTTCGTGTTGTTTGTTTAGTGTGTTCCAATTTCCAAAGTGATTGAATTTTACAGATTTTTCACATTGAGTAGTTTTCTGACATGCTTTCTCGCCTTGCTTCTTAATATATTTAATTTTTTCCCATTTGGTGTTTGTTTTGTTTTTACAGGTCTCTGGGTTTTTGGTTGGATATGCTTCTGAAATTATTTGTAAGGTTTAAACTATCCTCATCAAACCATTTGCCATTGTTTTTAATGATATTTGGTTGTGTATTTTACTTTTTTTATTCAATATGTTCGCTCATCAAATACACAGTTCTGTCTTTCAACTGCTTATCAAAACCCCCCTTCTACTAGAGCATAATAAGTATTTGGACAGTGACACAAGTTGCCGTGGCTCTGTGCTCCAACACTGGATTTGAAAAGCAATCAAACCAAGACAAAACAACAAAACTCGGTCGCTGTCCAAAATACTTCGTTTTGTCTGGTAAGGTTATCAAAGTTGAATATAGGATCATTTAGGGAGGGAATACTGCCCCCTGTAGGTGTTTCTCCTCCTGGTTATTATGGGTGTCTGGTTATTTTTCAGTACTGGCATTTAGCTCCCTCCCTCCCATCTCTCTCGCTGCCTCCCCCTCTCCCTCTCACCCTCCCCTATCCCCCTCCTTTCCTCTATTTTTTGGCACAGGAAATGTGTTTACATGGCCAGAGCAAGTGGACAATAAAGTAAGAAGTTTCATACACATTCAGAAACTGTAAGCACTGCACACACACAAATGATATTTCAAAAGTTATCATAGTAGCTTGAAACAATATGCAAATAGTTATAAGTATGAATGGCAAGAGAGAGCTCAGTTTTCACCTCATTTTGTGGGCACAAAGCCTGTCTTCTCTGGAGATCCAGGTCTACCAAGGGTCTCTCTCTCTCTCTCTTTCAAACTCTCTCTCCCTCTCTCTCTCTCTCATGGCTGCTTAGTAAACACTGTGTAGGATTTTAACAAGCTAAAAGATAAGTGAAGAATAGTTTTTGTGATCTATGAAAACATACCTGGGGAATCTACATGTTCAGTGTGAAAAGTTGAGCTATGTTTGAGCTGGATATCCAAATACCTCAGCACAATGTTGCCAAACAGGATGGATAGAAGAGAAATATTGACATCCATCGTACATTCTAAATTAACTGTGACAGCTTCACTGGTTTCTTAGAGGGCGTGTTGGGGAGAAAAGCAGAGACAGCAAGAAGCCAAGAAAACATTGGATTTTGTATTCTCATTACTATTGACTTTGTAGTTGCTGTTAATATGAAAACTATTCCCACAGTTACGATCATCGTTATTGTTGCTTGTTTGCCATTGGTCTAATAACTGTTATTATGTGTTCTTTGACAAGGCAAGTAACCTCACTTTCCACGATGGTGTCATCTGTTGAATTCAACTGAAGAGAGAAAGAGGGAGATCGAGAAAGAGAGTAAAGGAGAAAGGACAGAAATACAAAAAATACTATTACCGAGATACAGCCTGGCGCTAGACAGGGATTCTCTAAGGGACTAAAGTTCATTAAAAACTGGCATGATTTGATTGGGGTTAAAATTGTTTGTAATCCAGTTGGATCGTGAATCTTGCGGTTGTAACCAACAAGGGAAAGCCAGAGTGGATCAATCAATCTGGGGGGAGAGAGTCAACACCACCAATCAATGATTCAGTCCGACTAAATGAAGGCTGAAATACAGTTGTTGCATATAGGGGATTTTCCACAGTGCACAGAGTTGTCATTGATTTTTACAATAATGTGTCCATGATGGTAGTGGTCGACAGTTGATGATGCATGCATTGGAAGTGGATGGGTCATTTGACGTGTGTGTGTGCACGCACATGTGCGTGTATGTGTGTATACTGTGAAAAGTGCTATTGCAGCATATTGGAATCAACCCCGGCGTGAAACCAATAAAGCCACTCTGACCAATTTACCAGTCAGCTGTGATCTAGGACTTGGAAGGAGGAGCGGGGTCAGCAGAAAGGTCAAAAGGTCTCACGGATGGAAAAGCGGCTAGAGGGAAGGAGGTGGGGTCAGGAATAAAGAATCTAAAAAGAGGATTTGGCTTTTAACCATGAAATATACTTCACCACGACCCCAAAGGACTTCTTACAATCCTTGCTGTTTTTTTTTTTTTAACTTATATGAACCTTTCCCAGGATGCTTCAAATCACCAACTGAAACATGCTCATAAGCAAGAGCAGAAGGACAGAAGGGAGAATACAAAAAGGAGAAGGAGACCGCTGGGACAAAACAAGAAGAAGAAAAAGGAGCAGCTGCTTTTGGTCTGAGAAGGGGTGGGAGGACAGAGAGGTTGTCTGTTAGCTGTGCTGCTGGTGATCAGAGGGTATTATGTAAGAGCATTAGTGTGGGTTGAGGAGGCTATAAAACATAACGCTCAGGGTTAGAGTTGCACAACACAAGTTTCCTCTCTCTCTCTCTCCCGTTATCTCCCTCTTTCTCGCCCTTCCTCTCTTCCCTTGCTCTCTCTCCCTCTCTCTCTCTCTCCCTCTCTCTCTACCCTCCCACTCTTCCCCTCACTATATCCCCACTTTCTCCCACTCCCTCTCACCCTGTTCCACTCCAGCCCTCTTTCCCGCCCTCTCTTTCTAAAAGCCAGAATGACATACAACTGGTGAGCTCTCCCCCCATTTGCCTAAGTCTCGCATTGCCAGGCCTTGGGCAACAGCACAAGGTCTGGTAACAATGCTAGCTTTTCTCGCACATTCGGGGAAAAGGACAAAGAAACCTGTTCCGTGGAGTGTTCTCTTTGGACAAACAACTTTCACGACAAATCACAAGTTTGAGTAGGCGAGGGTGAAACAGGTGGGAATTGTACTCATGCAAAATCAATTGCTTTGCCAAGCCCTAGCGGGAAAGGCAGCTACGTCACTTTACTCCGCTTGTTGAATTTCTGATGTCTTCCACACGTGCGAATTTTCATACAAAGTTGCGCAGGTGTCTTAATTGTAGCCATTCGATGTTTGCAGAAGTAGCCATCCGGCTCAAGAGACTACATTTGCCCTGACTCAATCATCGTCACTGTAGACAGGTCATTAACGTTTGCTTGATGTTGGGCACATTTTGAGGGACCTTTCAAATGCAGAATGTCTAGCACTTTCGTACACAGGGAGGTGTACAAAAAAGGGAGGTGTGTCTCAAGTCAGCAAATATCTGAACAAGTTATTTCTAGGGAAGTCATATTTCAATCAAAGCAGGCGAAGTTCCCTTCTACTGTAGGTCATCCCCGCTATCGTGTGAATGACCTTTTCTGCGGGACCTCAAGTAGGTAGAATCATTCAACTTGATCAAAGACCATCTCAGCGAGCTAAGCCTGTTAGCCAGAGTTTTTGCTCATACAGTGGGGAGAACAAGTATTTGATACACTGCCGATTTTGCAGGTTTTCCTACTTACAAAGCATGTAGAGGTCTGTAATATTTATCATAGGTGCACTTCAACTGTGAGAGACGGAATCTAAAACAAAAATCCAGAAAACCACATTGTATGATTTTTAAATAATTAATTTGCATTTTATTGCATGACATAAGTATTTGATCACCTACCAACCAGTAAGAATTCCAGCTCTCACAGACCTGTTAGTTTTTCTTTAAGAAGCCCTCCTGTTCTCCACTCATTACCTGTATTAACTGCACCTGTTTGAACTCGTTACCTGTATAAAAGACACCTGTCCACAC